>JALQPE010000027.1:0-46052 GCA_030407315.1 Asparagopsis taxiformis | reverse complement strand
AAACGTAACGGGTTCGTCGTTTGCGAAGCTTCACGCGGTTCTTCGCACATCCAACGCAGTTTCGTACCGGGCGTGGATGTCGGCGGCATCGCGGGCCAGTAGTTACGTCCTCCGTAGGGTATAGTACATACCGTTTGCCCGGGATTCCAGCGAGGACGTGGTGGTGCGTTAACTCCAGCAGCCGCGGCCGTAACGAAAGCCGGCACAACGATTTGTGTACGTTCCTCGTCGTGAGGGTTCCGGCGTCGGAGTAAGCCATCGTGGCCTCGAAGAATGCAGCGTCCTGCGTCTCGGACTGTCGTGTCAGTATCGTTTGACAGAACGCGTCCTCGCGTGAGCTTCGATAAGCTCGTCCCTCGTAATGGGAAGCTGAACGTCAGCTGGTGGCACGCGTGCCGAATCGTCTTCAGCAGCGCGCTGTTCGTCGAGGAAATCCGGTTCCTCGTCGAGAACGTCATCGAGCGTCGCGTCGCGGTTGAACTCGAGGCCATCGTGGCCAGCCGTCGTGGCCGATGTTCGTTCATCACGAGTCTCGTTCGACGGGTCGTCGTGACCCCTGGCATTCGTTGCCTTTTTACGTACGGACGTCGTTCGTCCTTGCCCATTTCGTGTGGGTTGTCGCCGACTGCGAGTCGTCACGAGGACCGTGTCCCCGTACGATGGTACGTCATCGTCGACGGGTCGACCGTCGTCATACGTAGATATCACACGTGATAAAGCGTCAGGTACCTGGTGCACGCGCCCAGGCCTGTACGTGACTTCGAAATCGAATTCGGCAACGCGTAGCCTCCATCGTAGTAGTCGTCCGGACGCGTCCGTTAACGTCATCAGCCAACGTAAGGCTTCGTGATCCGTACGTACGGTAAATCGTTGACCCTCTACGTAGGGTCGGAGCGACGTTATCGCCAGACACGACGGAGTAACACTCGCGCTCCGTTGCCGAGTAACCGCGTTCGGTTTCGTTAAGGGTCTTCGACCAGTACCCAATCGGCACCCATTCGTTGGGCTTATCTTCGTTTTGCTGCTGGAGCAACGTAGCTCCCAGCTGATACGCCGACGCGTCGGTATCGATCATGAACGGACGTCCCGCCTTCGGAAGGTGCAATACTGGTGGCAACACCAGTATTGTCTTCAACGTTTCGAACGCATTCGTTTGCGCGTCCGTTGGGTTCGTCCAATCGGGGGAAGCGTCCTTCTTCAACATCGTGTTGAGTGGCCGAGCGATCTCGGCATACGCCTTTACGAAACGGCGGTAAACGTTGGCCGCGCCCCAAAAACGATCGACATTGCGTCTTGTCGCGGGGGAACGTAGCCGTACGAAAGGCTTCCTTGTTCCGTGCTGCGACGTGCAGCTTCCCTGGGGTAATCACGTGCCCCAGGTAGTCAACTCGTGGTTGAAAGAACGAGCACTTCGTGAGCTTTAACGTTACTCCCGCTGCGCGTAGCAGGGAAAGCACCTGGTCAACGTGACCCAGGTGAGACTCGAGGTCTTTCGAAAAGACGATTACGTCGTCTAAGTAGACCAGGCACGATTGCCAACGTACTCCGGAGAGGATGATGTCCAACGTCCGCTGAAACGTAGCGGGGGCATTTCGTAGCCCGAATGGCATTCGCACGTAGCGATACGTTCCCATGAAAGACGTAAACGTTGTCTTATCACGGTCCTCGGCGGAGACGGGCACTTGCCAGTAACCGGCGTTACAATCGAGTGTCGTGAAGATGGCGGCGTCGCCAACGAATCGAGGCAATCTTCCATACGAGGAAGCGGGTACGAATCAGCGATCGTTTTCGCGTTCAAACGCCTGTAGTCGACACAGAAACGTAAGGATCCGTCCTTCTTCGGCACAACACGATTGGTGACGCCCATTCGCTGGACGCGGGTTCGATAACCCCTTCGTTGAGCATCTTCGTGATCTGCTCCTCGGCTATCGTACGTAGAGCCGGACCCTGACGATAGGGCATTGAACGTATGGGCCGCGTGCCCGGTTCGAGTTCGATTCGATGCTCCGTAGCATTGATTTCGCCGAGGCGTCCGCTCGTCCACATTGACGAATGTGTAGCTAGCATCTCGTTGATGCGCTTTCGTAAATCCTCGTCGTCGAGGTGCGACAAATCGATTGTCGACTGCCAATCCGTGGCGGGGTCGTTCCCCTTTTCGTTGACCAACGGGTCTGGCGTTTCGTCGCCCAACCCGTTCGTATTTGTCCGCGTCGTCGCGTCGACTAGCGGTAGGTTCAAAACCTTCGCGAGGGCTTCGCCGCCCTCACGCTTGAGTGGGACGATTCCCAACGGGGAGCGTACCGCGTACGCAATCGTTGCGCCTTTCGGCAATTCGCGGTCCTTCTTCGTGAAGTTCGACACGATAATAGAGAACGTCTCTCTCGGTCCTACGTCGACCACTCCGTTGGCTATGCGCAGCCCATGCCGGAATTGCACCGACGCTTTCGGTTCGAGGAACACGAGTCCGGTCGCGTCCGTCGTCACGTTGACGGTCCGTTGCGACATCGCCGGTACACGCGTGTACTTCGTCAGGCGAACCGAGAACGTTCGGTTCGGCCGATTCGCGGCCGCGTTACGCTCGCGGCGTTTCGGGGGCTCCACGTTTGGGTTCGTCTCTTCCCCCTCCTCGTACGGAGTCGTCGTATCGCCCTCCGCGATAATGGGTATCGTATCCCCCCGATGGAGGTCGATGGTCTGCGCTCGACAGCGTATAGCATCGACATGCTTCGACATGAACGACGTGCCCATTATAACGGGAACAGCCAGCGTGTTGGCTACGAAGAATTTTACGCGGAACAGCGAGTTCCCCAGCCTGACACGAAGCAGGATGGCGCCTTCGATAGGCAAACGTCGCCCGTTGGCGTCTCCGAGCTTCGGTAGCTCTTCGTCACGTAGACAGCGGTCGACCCAGTCGTAGGGTAGTAAACTTGTTCGTATCAAGTTGTAGCCGCTGCACGTATCCATCGCGATGGTAATCGCCCTCATCACGTTGAGGTCTAGTCCGATCGTTCCGGACACGATATAATGCTTCGACGCAAGTAGGCACGTATGCCCGTCGAGGACCAACGGTTCGGTCCTGACCGGCGCGCGGTCTACGTCTTCGCTAGCGGTTCGTCGCTTCGTCGTGTGAGCCCGTATGGCTCCTTTTGCGTCGACACGCTTCGTATAAGCCGCGTGTTTGGCTTTCTCGCGCTCGGAAGCGTCGTGCTTCCGGGTAGCGCGTCTCGCTCGTCTGCGAGGCTTCCTCTTCGTGCGAGGTTCGTTTGTCCCGTCGGACTTCGTTTCTTCCCCCACGTCGGGTGTCGTGTGACTCGAGTTGGCCTTCGCGGCCGTGAGCTTTTCGTAACTCTCGTTCATTGGTGAGCCTGCGGAGGACCAATCATCGACGTCGGTCGTCCCCCTTGCACGTAAGGGTTCAGGCGATGTGGGTGGCTCGTGACCTACATCGCCTGGTCGTTTTCCGGCGCGGGGCCGTTCGACACGTCGTCGTCGTGAGCCCACGAAGCTCGTTCGTCATCGTGACTCGTTTCCGCCTCGAGTGGCGTTTCGTCAGCGGAGGTCGTCACGTAGACTCCGCTGCGGCCATTACGCTGGCCATTCCGTTCGTTCGCCCACGGGCGGGGGTCACGTCGGTCATTACGAAAATCGCCGCGGCGCCTGTCGAAGGGCCTTCCCCCGTCACGATTGGGGTTTCGGAGTATCGTAGGCGGCGTGCCGTACCTCCGCGGGGTCACGTTCCCTCGCTCATCAGGTCGTTCCTGGTGACGCTTGGCCATTCGTTGGCGGAAGTACTCAGCCTGACGTGGGTTGCTCTTCACGTGGAAGAGGTAGTACTTGTACGCGAAAAAGATCCGTTGATCTGGCGTCAGACGCGGACACGTAAACGTCGAGTGGCCATCTTCGCGGCATGACCAACACGACAGCGTCCAGTAATCATTCGGGATTACGGAGTGCGCCAATTGCGTCTGCTCGCTCGTGAGCTTCGGCACGTCCTCGCATGGACGGTTCAATCGAGCTTCGAGCTCGTCCGGCTTTTCGTTTGCCGTTTTCGTATCGTTGGGCGGCGGCCCGTTCGTGAAGAGGATCGCCTCCAAATTCTCGGCAACGTGAACCGCAGCGAGCGACACGTCGTCGTCGTCCCTCGCGGGGATGTTCAGGTTACCATCGTGGTAACTGGGCTCGTTAGCCCGTTCATTACGTAAGTACACGGACTCATCGTAGTCCGCGAACTTCCTCGACTCGTGGTCGGAAATAGCCAACGTAGGCTTCACCGGAAACCGCACTTTCGGTTTCGCGGCTGACGCGACAGCTGCCGTACGTGCACGGAAGGTCGTTCCTTCGGCCGTCGCCAATCGTCTCACAACGGTGAGGTCGTTCCTCTCTCGTTCGGGGAGTGACCGGAGTCGTTCCGTCACTGCTGCCCGCGTCGAGGGCAGCAAACCACGTACGTAGTGGTGAACGAGGAGTCGATCCGTAAACACGTAGTTACACGCCCGCGTGGCGGTGTCGAGTCTATCAGCGTACTGATTCTCGTCCTCGTTAGGACTCTGCGTGATCATCGTGACCTTTTCGTAGGCCTCCTGCAGCACGTCGTCTTGCAGATATCGTTTGATCAACGCGTTGATTACGTGAGGCCACGAGAACCTCTTCGTCGGATCAGTCGTGATCACACCAGTCGTACACTGGGAATCGTAGAACCGTCGGGCGTCCCCTTCGAGGAAGAAGTGCAGCGCACGTACTGCCACTCCCTCGCACACTCCGAGTGTGCTGAACCATCACGTATTTGGGCGAGGAATCCGAGTAACGTAATCGGATTCCGGCCGGAGAACGGCTTTAACGTAGGGAAAAGTCCCTCCAGCTCACGTTTGAGCTTATGTACGCTTTGACTCTCGTTCACGTAGAGATGTTCACGTACATCGTTAAGTCGGTACATGCGGTACGACACCACGTTCGCAAATGCGTCGAGCATTGTCGTGTGCTCTGCCAACGCGTGGCAAACGGGTCCGAGGGCGTTCCCTGGTAAGCGTACCGCGTCGGCACGTTCGTTTTCGTGGACTCGCGTGTCCGTCGTGCCGAACGTACCCAGCCACGGAATGTACGTCTCACGTGGCGGGGGAGCTCTCGTATCGAATTGCGCAGCACGTGCTGCGTCCGCCGACCGCGCGTGGTCTGGCGTATCGTTAAAACGTAATTGCCTTCGTGGCGTCTCGTCGGGGTGGGCGATGGCTCGTTGCACTGTCGCCCCCCTTCCGTACGTTGTCGGGGTCGTCGGACCGGGTGTTGGTGGGTATCCTCCCGGAACGGCCGGGAGGATTGCGAGTTATAGGCGCGCGAGCCTTCGTAATTCGGATCGCTTCCGCTCGGCGGAGCGGAACGTCCGGCGACGATTTCGTTGAATACTACGACAAACGAGTCGAGTCTTCCCTCCACGGCGGAGAGGCGGTTTCGTAAGTCTTCGTTTTCCCGTTCGAGGGTCGCTGAGCGTTCACGTAACGCACGAGCTTCGCGCTCCGAGACTCCGAGTCTCTGCCTTACGGCTTCGTCGACGGCCGCGTCGCTCGCCCTTTCGATGTGACCTCGAAGGTCTTCGTACACTACACGTAGTGCCGTGGGAGTCACGTTCCCTTCGTTGAGCTGACCGCGCGTTGCGGGGTCCATACTCACGGACTCAAACGGGCTTACCGTACGTGGTAGCTGGCCGATCGCCTCGATATCCGGCGGGATAGATCGATCAGTCGCGAAGATCGCTTCTGCTGACAAGGCCACGTCGGCTTCGGCGTCCGCTGACGTTGGCAACGGTTGCCTGGGCGACGCGCTGGAATTCGACACAGCGTAATTCATAGACCGTCGTCTGTAGCACGTAGCTTTTCGTTAACGTAAAAGAGCTCAACCTCGTTGGTTGTCGTTATGCTCGTAGCAACTTCTAGGTCGAGAGACCAGTGTGGAACCACGTTAGTTCTAGAAGTAGCTGGTACGAGCCACGGACACGCTGTCCTCAACGAAACGAAACGAACAGTCCACCCGCTGGTGTTTGACTGTATTGTTAGAACGGTAGAAGGTAGAGTGGTTAGCGAGTAGACACGAGCGTCACGACGCAACAATCCACGCGAGGATTACGTTAGCACACGAGGTGGTACGTCACCGGAGGCGCTCTCGACCAAGCCCGGAGGCACTACACGCAATCAGCCTTACGTGCGGCGATGGGTAGGGAGTACGCAGCTCGACGGAGACGAAGCCTCGTTAGGCAAAACGTAAACGTAAACGTAGAAGTCAGTCGTAGACTAGAGCCGTTGCTCGATCGTTGTCTTGTCCCCTTTCCCTCCCGGCACGATGCCAATACCTATATGGCCACGATGGCATCGCTTTACAGTGTAAACACTGTTCGTAACGTCCCCGAATGGGAAAGGACCTTGTGGGTCACACGTAGGGACCCGTTGGTCCGTTGGCCGTTGCCAGTACGTTCGTTGCACACGTGTGCCGGTTGCGCGCGCGCATGCGCCAGCAATGTTCGTGCATTGCTGTCGCCGGTCGTGTCCGCCGAGATTCGAATTCCGCGGAAAAACGTAAATATTTGCAATTTCGGAATTGCCACGTATACTACAAAACCCTTCGGCATCTGCCGCTGAAGCTCCTGCATCATCTGCGCAGCCGCCGGCTACCGGTTCTCAAGTCCCGCCCTCTTCAGGGAATGTTCAAGCACAGGCTCCGTCGCCGTCATCCACTCGCCGTTCCACGGAACCCTCGCCGAAGGGGACGCCTCTCAAGGCCAAGTCAAGTCAACCGGCTGCGTCGTCCAAGGCAATTGCGTCTGCCAGCGATCCTCGCCCGGAGGTAGAAGAAGTAGAAGTCCAACGGAACACTCCGCGTTCGCCGCCAATCGACAAGCAGGGTTCTCCCCGTTCGCCTCGCCAGACGCCGGAACCGGAAGAGATTGTTGTTGATGCCCCTGCTGCTTCGCAGCCTGTTCCGACCCCCGCGACTGCCGTCGCTCCTGTCACCACAGGTCGTACCATCGTTCCCCGACCCTCGGAGTATCCGGATCCATATGCGCGGAAGCCCGCTACGGCTGAGCCGGTCGCGTCCAGGAATCCTTACGAAGACTTGTACAGCCGTAATCGGCAATTTGTTCTTGATGCTCGTAATCGCCAAGCGACCGAAGAAGTTAACCGCGGGGCTGTGGCCAGCAACTCAACGCTAGCGGCGTATGCTTATGGTGGAAGCGGAACGGCACAGCCGCAAGATACAAGCTTGGGTAGAGGTCCTCTTGTGGATCCATATCAATCTTCCGTTCCGGTGGGGAGTTCGGCGGCACCGACTTACTCTTCCCCAAAAAGGGTACCGGCTCCTTCCGCCGACTGGCGTCGCGAGGGCGAATTTTATCCTTCGAATGCTTCGGAACTCATGGTCTTCGACTCACACGAGTTGCCTTTTGCAAGGTATTTGCGAGCTCCTTGGGAGTATTATCCCTTCGCCCGTCTACCCCTCCGGGAGTTCGTGAACGAGAGCCACACCGACTTGCGTCGAGATCTTCGTCTGATGGTAGGCGTCAAACGCCGTAATCCCCATGCGCTGCCAAACAGCTGGTCAGCTTACGCTCAACTTCCTTCTTGTCGGCCGATGCGGCATTTTCGTGTTCCTCACACTTTGCAGTGTGACCGCACTTTTCTTCTTCACCCAGGCGATGCCTTGTATGTTGAGCGGATGACCCGTCGGCTGTTCGAGCCTCATTCGAACCAGGGAAGTATTCCGGATTTACCTATCACTAGGTCAAGGTGGTTTGCGTATCCACCCCGCCCGGATACCGGTATGTTGGAATGTTATATGCGTGTACACGCTCGATACCTGACTCGGTCCACAAGCTTGCAAGTGTCGTCACTTGACTACCGAGTGTTCGGTTATCGGGCGAACCGCAACATCAATAACCGGACGGCGAACTTGGCTGTGCCGACAGCGGAGTTGAACGCGACACTTGAAGATTCCCGCTGGGAAGGCGAGAACTCGCCGCCCTTATGCTTACCTATTGGGGATACACCAGCGATGCTGTACTTCCACAGTGTGGTCGAAGCCGATCTCCGTCCTTGGGTGAAGTCTCGGTTCCTGGACTACGTCCTTCTGGAGCGTGAACTCCTTATTGGGTTGGAGATGGCGCGTCTCGTGGAGACGAGGGGTTCATTCCGGTATTAACCAAGCACTTGGCTGCGTCGGCCGTCACTACCTGGAAGGCTTTCCATGAGGTACCGTTATCACCGGTTGTACCGAGGAACGCGTAGCGTGGATGCGAAGGTCATTGTCGACCTCCTCGAGGCTTCCTACAAGACCACCGAAGGTATCGAGGAGATTTCTTGTGCGATTGAAGGCGTTTCGCCGGAGAAGATCATTCCATACTCGCATCCGAGTCTCCCGTTCAAGCCGGCTAAGCTGACAGCGTATTCTACCCGAGATGGGTGGTGGTGGAGACGCCTCCTTTCCGTCGCGATGGCGAGTTCGCCGATGACGGTTATTACGCGGAAGAGCCTGCAAGTTACTCCGACGGAGATTTGGAGGATTACTTATACAAGCCCGAACGGGAGATGCATGTACCGCGCCCTGGGCGTTCTACTCCGGCTGGATATCGACACGCTGATCCCGGCTTCTCGCCTCACCCGACTGTGCCAGTCGCGCCCGCTCCTTACGAACCTGGGGTTCCACAATCAAGTGTTCATCCGCCAGTCCCGCGGGGCTTGGCACAACCGACCCGTCAGGGCTCTTCGTCTCCTTCGGAAGCTCCGTTTCTGTCGCCCGATCGTCGATCGGGTCAGTCCGTGGATCGTGACGGCCAGGCCGGTCGTTCTACCGCTCCTGCGGATGTACTTGGGTCCCTTTTAACTTCAGCGGAGCTGTTCTCGGTTACGAAGGTGCGCGAATTGGCGGAGACTCTTGGTGATGGCCAACTTTCGTCGGTATTCCCTCCGCGGGTTAGCGGTTACCCCGTTCGTGGAGCGTTGAATACCTTGGCAATGACGTGTATCACGTTGGGTACCCGGTACAAGGCTAGTCGCGAGCGACGAGATGCTGCCGAAACGCGCTATCGTGCGGAACGTGCGGGTCGCCGCTTAGCGGAAGAGAAGAACTCTCGATGGGAGCAAGATGCAGCTGCGAGGCAGAAGGTGTTTGACGAACTGCAGACACGAGTCCAGGAATTGGAAGAGGAGTTGCGCTTGGCGCGGCGTCGTATACCGCATGAGCGAGGAAGGGATACGCCTAGCGCCCTGGGAACCCCAGCCAGTCTTCAACCTCAAGGAGGGACTTCCGGACGTCGCCGGGATAGGTCACCCTCTGGTCGAGATGATGGTCGAAATGTTCGCGCTAGGCGCTCCATGCCGGTTGATGTTGATACGCCGCTGCTACAGCTTGTTGATACGCCTGACCCGCCCAGGGCGGATTCACCTTCGGTGTCCGACGATGTGGATATTCCATCTCCGATGGCACCGGTTCCCTCAGCTCCAGCTGCGTCTCGACATCGCCCTCCGGCTCGGTTGCCTACTTCCCATAGGGATTCTGGCCGTGTGCGTCCTCGTGACACTCGCCGGTCCACGGCTCAGCATCCGACCAACCGGTCCTTGAGGCCATCCCCATCCTATCCTTCGCATCAGCGTCCTCGTCCTTCCGACAACTTCCGTCGTTAACGTCTTCCTTCCCTAACCGGGTTATCTTCTTATACGCATTTGCGTCTTGTCTTCAGGTTAGATCGTTCATCCATGCGCCGTGTGCGGCTTGATCATGTTTACCATTAAAAGGTTGGAATGTTTTTGTTTTTGTGGAATTTTTCTTTGGCCAGTTGGCTTCATACTTCTACCGAGTCCGGTGTTTGGTGTTTGGCCAACCCACCGGGTGCTTCTCGTGGTACCTTACCATCTCTTCTTCGTGCTCCCCCGCAGTGACGCTGCAACCACTAGCCGTTCTACTTGACGCTTCTGCGTACAATCAGCCTAGCTGTGGGGCAACCCTATATCTTCACTTATCGGCGCTTCTTAGCCGTTCGTCTTTTAGACGTTTTCTTAGCCGCTTGGCGGGTCCGCTTACGGAAGTATCGGGAGATTTGTTCGTCAGGCACGTTGTGCCGTTGCGTCCACGTGGGGTCACGGTATCCGTACCACCTTACGAGGAACCACTCCTCATTATCGTCGTCGACGACATGGTCGATCAAGTCGTCTATGGCGAATTCCTGTTCCTCAAGTGGTTCCAGGTTCTGGGAGATAGCTCCCTGTTCGGTTGGAACATCTTGACTCGACGAGCGTCGTCTTCTTCCGGTGTTAGCCGTGTCACCCGTAGGGTTAAGCGGCTCAGCCGAAGTGGCTTCTTGGGATATTTCCATGCCGTGCTGCCGGCTTCTTGCTTGTCGATGAGGGCGACTATTCTTCTTCGGGCTTGTTCCGGTTGGTTCCTTCTGGGTTGATCGGCGCAGCCGGGTGAACGTCTTGTTGGCGTCTTGGGAAGCAGGTTCCTGCATTGTGTCAAGAGTTTCATCCTCGGGGAGGTCAAATTGAGTGGACATCGGCTGTGAAGCAGCATTATCCTGACGATGAATATCGGCCTGGGCCCCCTCCTTAAAGACGGTTCGTCTCGGACCGATACTCGGTATGTCGGTTAAAGGTTCACCCTCAACCGCGGAGCGGGATGACAAAGGCTTGGTTACAGGGTGACCTGGGGGTTGTTCGGGTGGAAGAGATACGCGCTGCGGGCTTGACGCATCACGATGTAGGCACTCTTCCGCCATACTCGGCATCGTGTTGGCGGTTTGGTCGTCGGTTCCCACCGCAGGTGCGGATGCTCCGTTAGAAGTTAACCGTGAGTGCGGTGTTTCCTGTTCAGGTTGTGGCGCATACGTCACGCGGTCGTGGCTAACTTGTTCGACAAGTCCATCCCGTTCTATGTGAACGGTTCGCCTACCGGCTTTCACGACCTTGAAAGGTCCTTGCGCTAGTGGCGTTAACTTGTTTCGTTCCCGTACCTCGGGGTTGTCAAGGTAGACGTAGTCGCCCTCCTGGAGGAGTCGTTTGGTCTTCCGGACTCTCCGGTCAAAGTCTCGCTTATAACGCGCTTGCGTGGCGTGTAGCCTTTGACCGGCCTTCTCAATTTCTTGAGCAATCCGTTGCAGGAAGTCCTGTTTCAAGAAAGCGTCCGGTTTTTGCCGTGTTCTTGTCGAGTGATGAAGGGAATAAGGGGGTGGTGGTCTACTTAGGATAAGGTCAAAGGGTGTCGTCCCTGTCGTGCGATGCACGTGCGTATTGTACGCGTACGTCAACGCTGGTGCGTACACGTCCCAGTCATTCTGGTTTTCGTTTACGTAGTTGCGTAACATGTTCAAAAACGTACGGTTATACCGTTCCACCTGACCGTTGGTCTGTGGGTGATAGGTTGTTGTGAACAAGTTCTTTGTTCCAAGTTGCAGGCAAACAGCCTGGAAAAGTTTGGAAGCAAACTGAGGTCCGTTATCGGAGAGCAACGTCCTAGGGGGACCGTACTTGAAAATCCAGTGGGTGCAGAAGGCGACAGCCACATGGTAAGCAGTGATACTGCGTAATGGTACAACCTGTGTAAGCTTCGTGAAGCGACAGGAAATTACTAAGAGGTGAAGGTTACCCTTCTTTGTTTTAGGCAGAGGGCCTAGTAAGTCTATAGAGACTTCTTCCAGCGGTGCTGAAGCTGGGAATAGTTTCAAGGTATTAGCGTGTCTACGCAACTTGAGTCGGTTCCTGGCGCAAGCCTGACAACGTTCAACCGTAGCGGTGATATCCGCGGCCATGGCCGGCCAGTAGTACGAGAGACGCATGGTCTCATACATACGGTTTTGTCCGGGGTGACCCGCGAGTACATCGTGATGACACATCTTCAACAGGCGGGGCCTGAGTGTTCTTGGTACAACCACTTGGTGGGAATTGTCAAGGGTGGATTTACGTCGCAAGACACCTTTGTCATCTTCGAAGAAGACAGTGTCAGACTTCTGACTTGTCAATACTTGTTGACAAAAGTCATCAGAGCGTTGCTCCTCGATCCACTCGTTGAGTGTGATTGGTTCGGAACCTTCTGTCTGAGGATGTGTCGTCATGACAGCTTGGTTTTCCTCCATCAGGGGGGTGTCAGCGGAAGTTCGCGCGATGAGTACATCAAAGAACCACGGGTTCATCTCTTCGGTAACAGGTATTTCCTGGTGAAGGTCATACGCGAAGAGCGTGAGTATTTCGTCATCCACTGGATGGGGGTCTGCCCCTTCCGTTTCGACACGCGATAACGCGTCTGGTACCTGATGAACCCTGCCAGGACGATAGACTATGGTGTAGTCAAACTCTGACAGACGGAGTCGCCAACGACACAGGCGCCCTGACGGGTCAGTGATATTCATCAACCAACGCAACGCGTTATGATCGGACCTCACAACGAACTTCGTTTGTTCTAGGTACGGCCTAAGGGTAGTGACTGCCCATACTACGGCGAGACACTCGCGCTCCGTCGGAGAATATCCCCGTTCTGGTTTGGTCAAGGTCCGCGACCAATATCCTACAGGACGATAGTCGTCGTCATCCTGCTGTTGCAACAGCGCACACCCTATCTGATACGCAGAGGCGTCTGTATCTACGATGTAGGGTTTACCCACCCTGGGCAAAGCCAGTATCGGTGGTTGCACCAGAGATTCTTTAAGTTTATCGAACGCGTGGCGTTGTTCCGCCGTTGGAGAACTTGAACCGAAGCTCGGTAGTTTGTCTTTGGTCAACAGCGCGTTGAGGGGGTGGGAGATATCCGCATACCCTTTGACGAAACGCCGGAAGACACCGCAGCTCCCCAGGAAGGAACGCATTTGCGTGGGGGTGGTTGGAAAAGTTGCTTTCGCGATAGCATCCGTCGCAGTTTGGGCGACCGCCAGCTTACCTGGCATAACAACATGTCCGAGGTAGTCTACCTTTGCTTCGAAGAAGTGGCACTTGGCCAGCTTGAGGGTTACCCCTGCCGTCCTCAACAGTGTGAGCACCTGGTCCACTTGGTGGAGGTGGTCTTCCTCACTACGTGAGAAGACGATGACGTCGTCAAGATAGATGAGACACGTTTGCCAGCGTACGCTGCTTAGGATAATGTCAATCGCACGTTGGAACGTGGCTGGTGCATTCTTCAGCCCGAAGGGCAGTCGTTTAAACCGATACGTCCCAAGATGTGACGTGAAAGCCGTCTTATCCCGATCCTCGGAGGCAACGGGTATTTGCCAATAGCCTGAGTTGCAATCAAGCGTGGTGAACACGCGTGCATCTCCTAAGGAGTCTATGCAATCGTCCATACGGGGTAACGGATAAGCATCCGAGATGGTGATGTCGTTGAGACGTCGGTAGTCAACGCAGAAGCGTAATTTACCATCCTTCTTGGGTACCAAGACCACGGGGCTAGCCCATTCGGAGTTCAAGGGTTCGATGACTCCTTTTTCTAGCATGGAGATGATCTCCTTACTTGCTAGCTCCCTTCTCAAGGGTCCCATTCGGTATGGTTGCTGTCGACGTGGTCGACTTCCTTCGATTATATCAATCCGATGCTCGGTTGCTTTAATGTCTCCAAGAGACCCGTCCCACATGGACTCATGTTGCGATAGCATCGCTATAATTTTCTCCTTCAACTGTGGTTGTTGAAGGTGCTCCAAGGATACATCCTCCCGCCATTGCGGATTCTCTTTCTCCTTGGTTCCCGTCATCGGGTTGGTTAGACTGATGATACGGTTTGAGCCGGAAGAGGATAACTCACTAGGGAGCTTTTGATCGGCTGGGCCGGGTGCTCGACGGGCAATACCGACAACCGTCCCCTTCGGGAGGTATCTTTCGGTCGAACCAAAATTGGTGAGAATGACAGTGAAGACTGTACGAGGAATAATTTCAGCAATGCCGTTCGGCATTGAGATCCGCTGTCGGTGGAATAGTTTTTCCTTCGCCTCGAGGAGGCTTAGTCCGCCCCCAGCACAGACAACCGATGCGGTTAATTGACTCATGGGGGGAATAGTGATTTCTCTTGCTAGCCGGATCCGGTTTGACTGGTGGTCCAGATCAGTACCCTGCGAAGGGTTTGGTTCATGTACATAGCAAGAAGAAGAGTTGTTCAATTTACTCACATTTTGCATCAGCAGGATGGCGATCGATCCACCATCGTGTACATCAATGCGCTGAGCGCGGCATCGAATTGCATCTACATGTGAGTTCATGATACTTGTTCCCAGGATAACTGGTACTGCCAGCTTAGGTGCTACAAAGAATTCTGCGTCCAGAACCTTACGACCTAGCTGTATTAGCAGCTTGATTCTTCCTGTTATCCTGAGAGGATTACCATTGGCGTCTGCCAGTTGAGGAATGTTCCCGGTTTGCGCGGCATAGGTCTTCCATCCTTTGGGTAAGGTGATTCTTGGACTACAGAAGGGCCTGAACCTGTGTCCATAACCATACGCATAGGCGTTAGAAGTGTCTCGGATATTCCGATGGAACCTAAAACCACGTAGTGGGCTGCCTTCAAAAGACATGCAGCCTTTGGCTGAGAGGGGAGGGGATAAGGGATATCCCCGGTTGGTGTCTGGGTAGGACGGTTCAACCGCGTTGGTATCTCCGTTCCACCCTGTGGAGGTGTGGATGGTGAGATGTCCACCTTACAGCTAAGCTGTTCCACCTCCTGGCGGGAGCGCGACACCTCACTCCCCCCGGTTAGTTTTCCGACGAAGTGTCGGATGATTCATCTGAAGATGCCAGGGCATCAACTGCGGTTTCCGCCGAGAGAGACGAACCTATACTCCGTTGAAGTCCGGAAACCGGATTGGCTTGGTCAGCGACGGGGTCGTCCTCGGCAAACGCGACCATGCGTGGAAACGGTTTCTGCCGTTGGATAATCGTCTTTGCAGGGACCTGCTTCTTCTTGAACTTGTCAAATTGCCGTTGCTGTCGGCGCATGACTTGTTCTGGTTCTTGCTGGTATGCATAGTTCGCGAAAGCGAAATACATTCCTACGGAACGGGAGAGATACGGGCATGTGTACAGCACGTGACCGGGTTGCCGGCATCCGGAGCAACGCCAATTGACCGCACCTTTCGGGATCATGGACTCGGCAAGATTCACATGATCCTCGGTGAGGGGTGGTACTTCCATCGGCGGTGCCTCCGCGTTCGGACCCACAGTCAGTGGTTGTAACGTCTGCGACGTGGTTACTTCTCTCCTCGTTCCAAGGTCTTCTCTAGCCATGGTGGCTAGTAACGCTTTGCGTTTTCGTTCGGCGAGCTCCCTACTAGGGTACATCTTGGGCTTAGCCGTGTCAGCGGTGGTGGCTCTTAGGGAATCCCCGAGTCCTTTTGCCAGATTGCGCACAGCAAGGAAATCTTCGCCGTATCGACCAACGGTGACCTTCACGGTGTCTTTTACCCCCGGGCGTAGCCCTTTGAGGTAGTAGTTTACCAGGTCTCTTTCAGAGAAAACATTGGCACACAACAGTGCGGCCTCTTGCAGTCTGTCGGCGTATTCTGCCTCATCTTCGTGAGGTTCTTGTTTAATACGCGTGACCGCGTCGTAGGCGTCAGCCAAAACTGTATCCGTTGCATAACGAGAAAGTAAAGCATGGACGGCCTGTGGCCACGTTATCTGCTGGTGCAGTTGATTTAGCAACTTCCTTTTCCGAGATTCGGACGCGATGAATCGTTGCGCATCTCCTTCAAGGAAATAACGTAGCAACTTTGTTGCTATTCCTTCTGATACTCCGCAGGAGTCACAAGCGTCTTGGTACTCGGCGAGGAATCGAAGTATATCGATGGGTTGCGTTCCATCGAACGGCGTCAAGGACGCATTGAAGTTCCGAATCTTTTCCGTTATCTTGTAGAGACTTCTACTCTTTCCGTTCGGAGCTCCTGTCGATGACGACTTGTCTTGTAACCGGTAATACCGGTAGGATACTACACGATCGAACGCGGGTTCGCGGGCTCTTAAAGGAGTTAAGCCTGGTTCCAAGGGTCCTTCTTCTGTTTCGAATGGATTCGAAGGTGTATCACCAAACCCAAAGACTGGGTCACCCATGTTGGGATTTTGACTTGGTACCGGACGGGCGAGAGACTCGCTGAGTAAGTCCACTCGATCTGATAAACGTCTGGTGACGTCCACGACCTTGTCGAGCTTCTCGGCCTCCACAGCTACGCTGTTCTCGGCAGTGCCGTCTTGTTGGTTCCAAAGCCCTTGGTGCTGATGATCGCCGGAAGAAGAGCTAGCGTAGCTTCTCCTTTGTAGGTCAGTGACCTTCTTTTCAAGCCGGATAACCCGTTGTAGAAAATCCACACGGATGGACTTCCATGTTCCCGAGAAGACTTCTACTTCTTTCTCATCTACCACTTCGTGGCAAATGGCTTTCAGCTTGGGTGCAAGCAAATCAATCGTGTTATCCACGAGAGTTGAGACGAGATCGCCGTGTCGGTCATCGAGGGTGTCCTCAACAGCTTGGCTGATCTCATCACGCATCTCTTTCAATTTATCATTGAGAATCTTGTCTGCATACTCATGCATAAGTCGGTAGACTCCTTCCTCAGTGACGAATTCTTGGGTTGAACCTCCCCTGATGGGGTCTGACTCGGAGTCAGAATGTTCCGGAGACTTGTCCGATGGCATCACTTCTACTCTTGTTCAATGAGCTCACGTCTAACGACGAGTTTACTCTTCTTGAGTGGTTTCGGTGTGTCGCCGGTCGGCTGAGATGACGGTAAGATTCTAGGTCGAGAGACCAATGTAGTAGGTAGAAAATCCGCAAAGCGGCAAAACCACCCTACAGGTGTCCCGAGCCTCGGTAGTGTGGTAGAGCAAGCGAATCTTGCGTCAACCGCCAATAGCGAGTATACCCCGAAAGGTCTGCCGGTAATACCGGGTGAAGGTTGGGGGTGCTCACGCACGAAGTGCGTATTGATGGAGCGAAAGACGTAACCCGTCGAGCTGTATAGCTAAAGCTAATTCGTCCTAGAAGGATAGAAAAGAGCGATGCAAACACTGTTCAGTGGAGTCGTAAATTCCACGTGAGTTTACGTTACCTCTAAAGGTTAAGCACTCTGGGTAATCCAGAGGCATTTTATACTAAACTAAGTTACTGTAAACAGTTAGGGTAGGTAGACAGTTAGGAATAAATATCCTTATGTGCACCAATCAGATCCCTGATTATGGCGACTGCGGGAGCCCGCGAGATCACCGACTGTTAGTGTTACAGTGTAAAGTTAGCTGAGTCAGCTTAGTTAAAATTTGCCCCTTGTGGGGTCTTTAGTTGTCCCAATGGGTCCCTCTCCCTCACTGGTCTGAGGTACAGCGAGGCTGTTTCCATTGGTTATTCCCGAACCGGGGTCGTCCAATAGGATGTCGACACGACCCCACCAGGGCAGACCACTCCGTGGTTTGACAATCCTGGTCAGAATCGTATGTACGATACAATGCGCCTATCGTACTACTGGCCTGCAATGGATGCGGACATAACCGGAACGGTTGAACGCTGTTCAGCGTGTGCGAGAAACCGATTACGGTTGCGCAAACATGCGAGTACCCTCCAGCTGTTCCCAGCTACCACACCATTGGATGACGTTGCAATTGACCTCCTCGGTCCTCTACCTCGTACCAAGAAAGGTAACGTGCACCTACTGGTGATTTCATGTCGCTTTACCAAGCTAACCCAGGTGGTTCCGCTGCGAAGCATTACGGCTTACCATGTGGCAGTAGCCTTTTGTACACATTGGGTGTTTAAGTATGGCCCTCCACGGACATTACTATCCGATAACGGTCCGCAATTTGCGTCGAAGTTCTTCCAGGCTGTCTGCCTCCAGTTAGGAACGAAGAACGTCTTCACGACGGCATACCATCCCCAGACACAAATGGGCAAGTCGAACGGTATAACCGTACTCTATTGAGCATGCTACGTAATTACGTTAATGATAACCAGGACGACTGGGATGTCTACGCATCAGCGTTAACCTATGCGTACAACACGCACGTGCATCGCACAACGGGAACTACACCCTTCGACCTCATCCTAAGCCGACCTCCACCGCCATATGCGACACACCATTCGGTGAAAAGGAGGGCAACGCCAGACGCGTTCACGAAGCAAGACTTCTTACGCCGTATTACGGATACCATTGATATGGCAGGTAAACGCCTTCACAGCGCGCAAGCACGCTACAAGCGTAACTTCGACCGGTCAATCCGGAAGTCTAAACGACTCATCACTACCGATGATTACGTTTATCTGGATAATCCAGAAGTCCGTGAACGGAACAAGCTAACTCCAATAGCTCAAGGTCCCTATAGGGTTATCCGTGCCGGACGGCGAACGGTTTACATCGACCGCGACGGTATCACCGAAAAGGTTAGTCTCGATAGAGTTGCACTCGCTCCGCGACCGACCGAGGAACCAGCCTTACCACCTCGGCTACATGCCGCTAACGCACAAGCGTCACCATCAGGTGCAGATGCCCTCGCGCCAAATACATAATCACGCCAACCGACAGGCGACGGCCAACAGAACGCACAAAGCGAATCACTTCCGCCAACTCCTAATCAGGAATACCCCTTCAGGGATCAACCATCGTCCCCACGCCAACCTACAATTAGGATAACACCGGGAAGTAGTGGTTTGGGACAAACCACCCTTCAGGAGGGGGCCCCCGACGCTGTGCGCGTAAGCAAAATTTTGCAACTCCCTCTCTCGGGATCGACCTTGTAGTCTTTCACCCTTCGGTAACTCACCCACAATTGGGAACGACGCACACGACCCAAGTCGTTCACTCTCACGGCCGGTAACTACCAACCGCAATCGCACACAATTGCGAAGAAGTCAACAAAGACGCCACGACAACTCTGCCAATGCAGACCAAGACCAATACGTCAACCCTGACAGGGCTCTCCCGTCGCACAAGCGAGCAACTCGCCAAAGTATGGCAGGCACTGACGCCACAGACTCAGCCCCAAGGCAGTTGACCAACGCAAACGCAACCAGGCGACGCTCAATCAAAGCACGCGTACAAACGCCGACTTCCCCTCAACGTGACGCGAACCCTCCATCGGGAGCCGAACTTCGCATAGCGAGCCAAGCAAGTCAAGCACCCGCCCATTTGGCAAAACCCAAACCGGGTCGACACACTCGCTCAAGTGCGAAGAAGATAGCCACGGCAAACCCCGTAAGGTCTTTGGAAGCCACCCCCAATGGGGAACAAGAGGAAGCGCCACAGGGCACGCAGCCGAACTCGGAACGAGTAGCTCTCCCTGAAGGGACGAAGGAAACCCCAGAGGGAAGTAGCGACGCCGAACGCGCAACCTCAGAGGAGGAATATCCCATCGATGATCTCCTAGATTACGTCACTGACGACGACGGGGAACAATGGTTCCTGGTAAAGTGGTATGGCTACCGAAAGCCGACATGGACGCAACGCGCGAACGTCCCCCCTGAATGGGCATCAAGGTACTTCCGTCGAAGACAACACCGCGAAGGTGACCGGCAACCACGCCGAGCGCACACGCGCAAACCCAAGAGAGGGAAGAAGTAGAGTAACCCAACAGGGATAAGAACCTAACAAGGTACCCACTGGGTGGAGCTACCAAACCTCGAAGGGTCAAGCCAAAAAGGGCGCACTTTATCACCGCCAACCGGAGCCACTGTGGAAATTTAGATTTCAGGAAATGAAAAAATTGACCAAAAAAGGGTTTCAACAAACAAATCCGCACGTCAGCGTGATGATGCATCTTTAATGTACCTCAGAGGTGCCTCAGGACTACCTGATGAACAATGGCGCAACGCAAAAGCGTGTTCAAACTACCGTTAGAGGTTATTCTCCCAAAGGCAATTGCCAGTCCTTAGCGACGATAATGGCTAGAAGGCCGAGGCCGATGAGAGGCAGACGGTGCCGTAGGGGCAGGAGCGTCTGTGTTTTCGGAAGTGGACGCGGACGTCCAGTCTCTCTAGTACGGGTCCTAGTCGGCCCCGAGATTTACTAGAACAAATGAACGTCCGCGTCCAAAAAAAAATAAAAAATTTTTGGATGCGGACGTCCACTTTCTCTAGTACATATGGCGGAATACTAGGGCCCGACATCCACTTTCTCTAGTACATATGGCGGAATACTAGGACCCGACATCCACTTTCTCTAGTACGTTTGGCGGAATACTAGGACCCGACATCCACTTTCTCTAGTACATATGGCGGAATACTAGGACCCGACATCCAGTATACAATATATCAGCGAAAACCGGGAGGGAAGAAATTACAGCGGATGGTAAATTCAGGGCCCATATCGGACCGTATTTTATTCTCTCATTTAGGAAACTGCTCGTATACAATACGTCTCTCTAGAATAGGGAATACATATCTGGTCAGAATAGGAAATAAATACCCGGTTAGAATAGGAAATACGTATCCAGCCAGAATACGGAATATGTATCCAGCCAGAATACGAAATACGTATCCAGCCAGAATACAAAATACCTGTCAGCATATCGTCGATCACCCATCTCCCTCACTATCGCGTTCTCCCTACCATCCGAACGCCATGCACCACCATCCGCACATACTTCAAGAACCCTCACGACCTAGATTACAAAAAAATCCGCTCCTTCCCAATTCCGTCCCCGCTTTCCTCGAAACCACCCCAGCCCATTAAATCATGAAGACATCAAACACGAACATGGTCAGCAAAATCTTACACCACTTGAAACGCACTCTCACTTCTATCGTATGCCCCAAAATATACACATACCAGAAACACCTCACAGCTTCATTCCCCATCTTCCTAGATCCCTTCTTCACTCTCCTTCAGTCCTGCCGTTCCTGCTTCACCACTCCTGCATCACATACAAAACATCAACCCCAACAGTCAGATTCAAAAGCAACGCTTACCACGACAGATATCCTAGAAACTCCCTTACTTACCTCTCCGAGAGGATGACTGAATCATCCATCCTACACAAAATACAAACCATGATCCAAAAACCTTGCAATGAATATTCAAAGTCAGCAGTCCATATCTTCGCAAAACAAGTCTTGGTGCTCAGTGAAATTTACCTTCTGTCATCAACATTCCTGCATCATCTACACAACATCGGAATCAACCACAACAGTCAGACTCAAAACCAACCTTCCCTCACAGCATACTTTCAAAACTCGCACACTTACCTTCGCTCCACACAATACACACCATGACTCAATAGGCTTCCAATGAAAAATATCGCATCAACGGAAATAGTCAGACTCAAAACCAACCTTCCCTCGCTGCTTACTTTCAAAACTCGCACACTTACCTTACCCGTTCCATCCTGCACACAATAAAAACCATAAATCACGTAATCGTGTAGCCAAGAAAAGTAGTCAGCATTCCGCATCTTCGCACAACCGGTCTGGGCGCCCAATGTGACTTACCTTCCGTCATCACTATTCCTCCATCACCTACGCAACATCGGATTCAATCGCAACAGTCAGATTGAAAACCAACGTTTCCCTCGCTACATACCCTGAGAACTCGCAAATGTACCTCTCATCCATCCTACACACAATACAAACCATGATCCAAAAACCTTGCAATGAATAATAATCATAGTCAGCAGTCCATATCTTCGCAAAGCACATCTTGGCACTCAATGAAACTTACCTTCCGTCATCAACATTCCTGCATCATCTACACAACATCGGAATCAACCACAACAGTCAGACTCAAAATCAACCTTCCCTCACAGCATACTTTCAAAACTTCACGTACCTCTCTTCCATCCTCCGCTCAATACACACCATGAGTCAAAAGGCTTGCAAGGAAAAATATCGCATCAACGGAAATAGTCAGACTCAAAACCCACGCTTCCCTCAATGCATACCCTCAAGATTCGCGCACGTACCTTCGTCCATCCTCTACACTAAACAAAGCAAAGGCGGTCAAAGAATCTCAGTCGGTGATGAGGGCGGAGTGGAGCCTGCGGCGTCGACCGGACAGCTTTCTGCGTCCGCTTAAGTCTTGCTGTGCATACTCGAAATCATCGCCGGCAGTGAGATTGAGTATGGCCCAAGCCATGGTCTCTGATTCCCCGAACAATGAGATCCGGATCGAGAACAACGAATATAAACATATAATCATATATATGAGAATCCATTTGCTTTCCTTACATGATCCGTGGCATATCCGCTGTAAAGCACATTCAGATTCCACGAAGTTCGGAAATAAAAAGTTTATTATTACAAATGAATTAATTGAAAATTCATCTCCCAGGGTGGTCGTTCGTCCTTCCATGCACACGTTGCCAGCACGCAATGTGATGTAACAGTTGGAAATGATTGAACTCTCGGTTAAATTCCACCGTTGGGATGTCAGCTGGAGTGAGCACAAAACTACTACCCACAAAACTACGAACGAACACGTTACATTCCAAGTCTCGAAAGCACCACAAAATAAAATTGGTCGCATCTGGACGGCACAGTCTCCCCTGTTCAGCTCGCAATCCTCCCTTTTGCGTCAAAACTCGACATGGAATGCAAGTATGAAGGATGCTTCTACTACTGCGTAGATGCTTATGCGCTCGCGCTGCATGAGCGAACGTGTCGCTACCGTTTCAACCCCTCTCCCCAACATTTCAACAACGCTCGTGTCCCTGCCGTCACCCATGAGCCTGCTCGAAACGGCGACCATGATTCCCCGCAACCCAGCTCCCCAGACCCAGAATCTGGTCGTGCTTCCTCCAGCGACTCACCCTGTGACGCTCCACTGCCACCAACCTCAACCCCCTCCCGCGCAGACCTCCTCGTGCAATCCCTCGCCGCCAGTCTCACAACCCTCGAGTACAAGGCCGGCGCTGGCCGCGTGAGCGAAGTCATCACCATCCTACAAGACCCCGCATTCTCCCTAGAAAAGTTCAACAGCGCCGTTCGCACCGTAGAAGAATGTCGCCACGTTACCGCTTCCATGGTCGAAACACATTTCCGCACCGAAGGTTACAAGAGCCACATCATTCCAGACAAAACTGGTAAGTACTCGGCACAGCTGTACCTCCGCGACCCAGTCGACATGCTCCGCAGGCAGTTAGCACTGGCTAACGACCAAAATACTCTCTTCCACCCCTCCCCACAGACCGCCCCAGACGGCACCGCAATATTTTCTCATCCCCTACACACAGAATTCGCGAAAACGCTGCACCAGGTTACTAGACAGCGCGTGCAGCTCTCGGAAGATCCACAGGTCGTATGGGCAGAGGAAAATGATCCCACCGCTTCCTCCTTTGCCGGCCTCCTCCAAGTGTACTCCGACAAGAGCAGCACAAGCCTCAAGAGCTCCGCAATCGTCGCATACCCCATACACGTCACACTGCTCAACTTCTCCGCCCCCCTCCGTCGCCACTGCATCCGTACCGGCCTCACCATCGTCGGGTATCTTCCTTACATTGTTAACCCTTCGTCCAACGCCTTGTTCGGTGATGAAATGCCGACAACCTCTAGTTCTGCTAGTCGCGCTCGCAAAATTGATATTCTTCATAAAGCACTCGAAAAAGAGTTTTCGTCCCTATCCACCGCGTTCTCTTCCGGGTTCCCCTGCACAGACTCCACTGCAACTGCCCGCCAATGCTTTCCCATCCTAGCCAATTATTGCTGCGACTTTCCAGAGGCCAAAGAGCTGTCATGCACTCGCAACAGCACTACCACCACACATCCCTGCCACCGCTGCTACATCCCCGCCACTCAACTTGAATCCACCGCGCCACACCAGCCCCGCTCCCTCGATGATACACGCTCTGCACGCCAAGAGAGCGCTCAGGAGCATACAACTGCTCCGCTCGAAGCTCTCTCCCTCCTCGAACAACACTCTGTCCTCGAATCGACCGCTCTTTTACCCACCAACAGTCCCCTAGACCCCTACAACATTTTCTCCTTCGAGCCTCTGCACAATCTCCACCTCGGCATCTCAAAGCTCATCAAACAGTGCATTGTCCACCGCCTCAGCTCCCCAGACCTCACCACCACCACTGCCTCCCATTCCGGGACACCTCGCACCTTCAAGAAGGTGAAAAAATCCATCCTCGCCGGCTCAAACAGCATTCTGTCCGCTATCGAACGCGACTACTACATCACCGGTCTTCATGTCGACTTCTCCAAGGGTGAGAAGGGCACCAATTTGAACGGCCTCTTCACGGAGGACGGCATACGCGGCATGCTCGCAGCCAAAGACTATCACCATGTCGACATGGTGTTCCCTTTCATCGCAGCATTCATTGACACATGCTGTGACGAAGTAGATACAGCCCCCCTCACTTCCATCTGCACGCAATACTCTGACCTCGTCGCATGGGTCATGAAACGCGGTCGCATCAAGCACTGGACTGCCGCCGAACTAGAAAGCCTCCAGAACTCCATTTCCTATTTCAAACAATCAATGCTCTCCACCCTCGGCCCATTCCACACCACAGGTCTCAAAACTTTCAAGTTCCATCTTCTAGACCATCTTCCCGGTGACTTGCAGAGATATGGCGCCCTGGAACACATTGATGCAGGCCCCTACGAACACTCGCATCTTCTGTTCAAACAGAGTTATAGGAAAACCTCTCGAAGGCGCTCCACAGCCATGGAAGAGACTATTCGCCACATGGAATTCTCCTTGGCCACTCCAACTGGTCATACCCCATCGAACACATTGGGAAACGCACGCATGATATCGCCCACAGACGGTGCAGTACTCGTTCGCGACGGATTCACCGTTGCACTGCACGACTTTGCCTCCCTGCTGCCCGATGCAACCCTCCTCGTTGCAGATATCGACGGACAGCCCGATCCTGCCACTCTTTTGCCGCTGCACAACTCCTCGTTCCCGTCTGGCACCATAACGCTATTCCAGCAACTCGGTGACACAGCTGCACAAGCGTTCCTCACCCTCGCTAGACTGCGCGCCACGGCAGAAGGCCCTCCAATACATGACATGGACATTTCCGTCACCGTGGTAAAGTCCGCCTACGTCATGGGAGGGTACGTCCCAGATGCCGACGACTTTGACCCGCACAGTGGCATGCTTCGCCCCACAAACGTGTCAAGGCACAAGCAGCAGCGCGTCTTTGCAACTTCATCGTTCGGCCCCGCAAAGAGATCGCAGTACTCCTTTGTCGTCATCTCCGGAACTGCCGATGACTACAGAACCATATGGGTAGGGCGCGTCCTGGCACTGGTACGCCTGCAGTCTCCAAACCTGTTTCAACCTGTAGAACTCGCTTTCGTTCAGTATATGACCTGCTTTGCCCCAAAAACCGCTGTGGAAAAATCACTTGGGTGCATTTGTTTAAAGTGGTCCACATGGGACCCGGACAACGGATCCGTTGACAGCAATGACACTGCATCCCACAGTGCAGGTGGTCCTTGGTTTGACCTCATTCCTGCATCTACTATATCTGGCACCGTGCACATCGTACGAAGTAACTTTCCAGTCAAGCCATTTACGAAACAAATGCACTGGTCGGACCACCGTTTCTATCTCAACCGCTTCTACACCAACACTGATTACCAATTCACAGATGATAATGAAGAAGAATAAATCTAAATCGCAGCACTCTATTGATAATGTACTACATGAAAAACCTTCTAGTCAACGTCACATTTACTGCACTAATTTCAACCATCCTCCATTACGCCAAAACCGTTATCAGCAGTGGCTGCATGGCGCCGCTCCATGCCCCCATACTGTGGGGCATTGATTTCGACATTCAGGTTTGCACTCAGGTGTCCAGCATATGGGTCAACGACGAAAAGTTCTGCGCCAATTAGTCCTTGCGCAATCACACAATCCATTACAGCACCGAGGTTTGACGTAATATGCGATTGAATCCAATCCTCGGACACTAGAACAAGTGATGAGCAGCGGTTTACATCATCAACGACATGAACAATTCCAGACCCCTCTCCGCTTTGCCACACTTCAACAGCCTCTCTCGTCACAGTACGGCTTGCAAACACATGCCGTGACTGTGCACTAGTCCGCTGTTCGCTCTCGACAACGTCCGTTTCTTCCCTTGCTTGCGAGCCTTGGAGACAAGACATGCAGTAC
Organism: Asparagopsis taxiformis; assembly: GCA_030407315.1. Taxonomy (NCBI): domain Eukaryota; phylum Rhodophyta; class Florideophyceae; order Bonnemaisoniales; family Bonnemaisoniaceae; genus Asparagopsis; species Asparagopsis taxiformis. The sequence goes on along the minus strand of JALQPE010000027.1, from coordinate 19,996 downwards.
ACCACCATACCAACTAATTGCTGAAAAGCTACCCCCACATATTGACTGTACCGCCTTGTAAACTCCTTCTGCCGTGCACCTCCTTTCCCCTTCGGTTCATCCAAACACTCCACAGTAGTCACTAGCCAAGCATCCAGGCGCGCCAGCGTTAGTATGCTCGTCTCTATGTCCATTACTTGTTCTGGTCGTATCGAATAACCCCTGAAGATTGTAGTATACGTGGCAATTCCGAAATTGCAAATATTTACGTTTTCCGCGGAATTCGAATTTCGCCGGATACGACCGGCGACAGCAATGAACGAACATTGCTGGCGCATGCGCGCGCGCAACCTGCACACGTGTGCAACGAACGTATTGGCAACGGCCAACGGACCAACGGGTCCCTACGTGTGACCCACAAGGTCCCTTCCCATTCGGGGACGTTACGAGCAGTGTTTACACTGTAAAGCGATGCCATCGTGGCCATATAGGTATTGGCATCGTGCCGGGAGGGAAAGGGGACAAGACAACGATCGAGCAACGGCTCTAGTCTACGACTGACTTCTACGTTTACGTTTACGTTTGGCCTAACGAGGCTTCGTCTCCGTCGAGCTGCGTACTCCCTACCCATCGCCGCACGTAAGGCTGATTGCGTGTAGTGCCTCCGGGCTTGGTCGAGAGCGCCTCCGGTGACGTACCACCTCGTGTGCTAACGTAATCCTCGCGTGGATTGTTGCGTCGTGACGCTCGTGTCTACTCGCTAACCACTCTACCTTCTACCGTTCTAACAATACAGTCAAACACCAGCGGGTGGACTGCTCGTTTCGTTTCGTAAGGACAGCGTGTCCACTGGCTCGTACCAGCTACTACGTCTAACGAACTATCGTTCCACACTGGTCTCTCGACCTAGAAGTTGCTACGAGCATTACGACAACCAACGAGGTTGAGCTCTTTTACGTTAACGAAAAGCTACGTGCTACGCTACAGACGACGGTCTATGAATTACGCTGTGTCGAATTCCAGCGCGTCGCCCAGGCAACCGTTGCCAACGTCAGCGGACGCCGAAGCCGACGTGGCCTTGTCAGCAGAAGCGATCTTCGCGACTGATCGATCTATCCCGCCGGATATCGAGGCGATCGGCCAGCTACCACGTACGGTAAGCCCGTTTGAGTCCGTGAGTATGGACCCCGCAACGCGCGGTCAGCTCAACGAAGGGAACGTGACTCCCACGGCACTACGTGTAGTGTACGAAGACCTTCGAGGTCACATCGAAAGGGCGAGCGACGCGGCCGTCGACGAAGCCGTAAGGCAGAGACTCGGAGTCTCGGAGCGCGAAGCTCGTGCGTTACGTGAACGCTCAGCGACCCTCGAACGGGAAAACGAAGGTTTACGAAACCGCCTCTCCGCCGTGGAGGGAAGACTCGACTCGTTTGTCGTAGTATTCAACGAAATCGTCGCCGGACGTTCCGCTCCGCCGAGCGGAAGCGATCCGAATTACGAAGGCTCGCGCGCCTATAACTCGCAATCCTCCCCGGCCGTTCCGGGAGGATACCCACCAACACCCGGTCCGACGACCCCGACAACGTACGGAAGGGGGGCGACAGTGCAACGAGCCATCGCCAACCCCGACGAGACGCCACGAAGGCAATTACGTTTTAACGATACGCCAGACCACGCGCGGTCGGCGGACGCAGCACGAGCTGCGCAATTCGATACGAGAGCTCCCCCGCCACGTGAAACGTACATTCCGTGGCTGGGTACGTTCGGCACGACGGACACGCGAGTCCACGAAAACGAACGTGCCGACGCGGTACGCTTACCAGGGAACGCCCTCGGACCCGTTTGCCACGCGTTGGCAGAGCACACGACAATGCTCGACGCATTTGCGAACGTGGTGTCGTACCGCATGTACCGACTTAACGATGTACGTGAACATCTCTACGTGAACGAGAGTCAAAGCGTACATAAGCTCAAACGTGAGCTGGAGGGACTTTTCCCTACGTTAAAGCCGTTCTCCGGCCGGAATCCGATTACGTTACTCGGATTCCTCGCCCAAATACGTGATGGGTTCAGCACACTCGGAGTGTGCGAGGGAGTGGCAGTACGTGCGCTGCACTTCTTCCTCGAAGGGGACGCCCGACGGTTCTACGATTCCCAGTGTACGACTGGTGTGATCACGACTGATCCGACGAAGAGGTTCTCGTGGCCTCACGTAATCAACGCGTTGATCAAACGATACCTGCAAGACGACGTGCTGCAGGAGGCCTACGAAAAGGTCACGATGATCACGCAGAGTCCTAACGAGGACGAGAATCAGTACGCTGATAGACTCGACACCGCCACGCGGGCGTGTAACTACGTGTTTACGGATCGACTCCTCGTTCACCACTACGTACGTGGGTTGCTGCCCTCGACGCGGGCAGCAGTGACGGAACGACTCCGGTCACTCCCCGAACGAGAGAGGAACGACCTCACCGTTGTGAGACGATTGGCGACGGCCGAAGGAACGACCTTCCGTGCACGTACGGCAGCTGTCGCGTCAGCCGCGAAACCGAAAGTGCGGTTTCCGGTGAAGCCTACGTTGGCTATTTCCGACCACGAGTCGAGGAAGTTCGCGGACTACGATGAGTCCGCGTACTTACGTAATGAACGGGCTAACGAGCCCAGTTACCACGATGGTAACCCGAACATCCCCGCGAGGGACGACGACGACGTGTCGCTCGCTGCGGTTCACGTTGCCGAGAATTTGGAGGCGATCCTCTTCACGAACGGGCCGCCGCCCAACGATACGAAAACGGCAAACGAAAAGCCGGACGAGCTCGAAGCTCGATTGAACCGTCCATGCGAGGACGTGCCGAAGCTCACGAGCGAGCAGACGCAATTGGCGCACTCCGTAATCCCGAATGATTACTGGACGCTGTCGTGTTGGTCATGCCGCGAAGATGGCCACTCGACGTTTACGTGTCCGCGTCTGACGCCAGATCAACGGATCTTTTTCGCGTACAAGTACTACCTCTTCCACGTGAAGAGCAACCCACGTCAGGCTGAGTACTTCCGCCAACGAATGGCCAAGCGTCACCAGGAACGACCTGATGAGCGAGGGAACGTGACCCCGCGGAGGTACGGCACGCCGCCTACGATACTCCGAAACCCCAATCGTGACGGGGGAAGGCCCTTCGACAGGCGCCGCGGCGATTTTCGTAATGACCGACGTGACCCCCGCCCGTGGGCGAACGAACGAAATGGCCAGCGTAATGGCCGCAGCGGAGTCTACGTGACGACCTCCGCTGACGAAACACCACTCGAGGTGGAAACGAGTCACGATGACGAACGAGCTTCGTGGGCTCACGACGACGACGTGTCGAACGGCCCCGCGCCGGGAAACGACCAGGCGATGTAGGCCACGAGCCACCCACATCGCCTGAACCCTTACGTAAAAGGGGGACGACCGACGTCGATGATTGGTCCTCCGCAGGCTCACCGACGAACGAGAGTTACGTAAAGCTCACGGCCGCGAAGGCCAACTCGAGTCACACGACACCCGACGTGGGGGAAGAAACGAAGTCCGACGGGACGAACGAACCTCACACGAAGAGGAAGCCTCGCAGACGAGCGAGACGCGCTACCCGGAAGCACGACGCTTCCGAGCGCGAGAAAGCCAAACACGCGGCTTATACGAAGCGTGTCGACGCAAAAGAAGCCATACGGGCTCACACGACGAAGCGACGAACCGCTAACGAAGACGTAGACCGCGCGCCGGTCAGGACCGAACCGTTGGTCCTCGACGGGCATACGTGCCTACTTGCGTCGAAGCATTATATCGTGTCCGGAACGATCGGACTAGACCTCAACGTGATGAGGGCGATTACCATCGCGATGGATACGTGCAGCGGCTACAACTTGATACGAACAAGTTTACTACCCTACGACTGGGTCGACCGCTGTCTACGTGACGAAGAGCTACCGAAGCTCGGAGACGCCAACGGGCGACGTTTGCCTATCGAAGGCGCCATCCTGCTTCGTGTCAGGTTAGGGAACTCGCTGTTCCGCGTAAAATTCTTCGTAGCCAACACGCTGGCTGTTCCCGTTATAATGGGCACGTCGTTCATGTCGAAGCATGTCGATGCTATACGCTGTCGAGCGCAGACAATCGACCTCCATCGGGGGGATACGATACCCATTATCGCGGAGGGTGATACGACGACTCCGTACGAGGAGGGGGAAGAGACGAATCCAAACGTGGAACACCCGAGACGCCGCGAGCGTAACGCGGCCTCGAATAGGCCGAGCCGAACGTTCTCGGTTCGCCTGACGAAGTACACGCGTGTACCGGCGATGTCGCAACGGACCGTCAACGTGACGACGGATGCGACCGGACTCGTGTTCCTCGAACCGAAAGCGTCGGTGCAATTTCGGCATGGGCTGCGCATAGCCAACGGAGTGGTCGACGTAGGACCGAGAGAGACGTTCTCTATCATCGTGTCGAACTTCACGAAGAAGGACCGCGAATTGCCGAAAGGCGCAACGATTGCGTACGCGGTACGCTCCCCGTTGGGAATCGTCCCACTCAAGCGTGAGGGCGGCGAAGCCCTCGCGAAGGTTTTGAACCTACCGCTAGTCGACGCGACGACGCGGACAACTACGAACGGGTTGGGCGACGCAACGCCAGACCCGTTGGTCAACGAAAAGGGGAACGACCCCGCCACGGATTGGCAGTCGACAATCGATTTGTCGCACCTCGACGACGAGGATTTACGAAAGCGCATCAACGAGATGCTAGCTACACATTCGTCAATGTGGACGAGCGGACGCCTCGGCGAAATCAATGCTACGGAGCATCGAATCGAACTCGAACCGGGCACGCGGCCCATACGTTCAATGCCCTATCGTCAGGGTCCGGCTCTACGTACGATAGCCGAGGAGCAGATCACGAAGATGCTCAACGAAGGGGTTATCGAACCCGCGTCCAGCGAATGGGCGTCACCAATCGTGTTGGTGCCGAAGAAGGACGGATCCTTACGTTTCTGTGTCGACTACAGACGTTTGAACGCGAAAACGATCGCTGATTCGTACCCGCTTCCTCGTATGGAAGACTGCCTCGATTCGTTGGGCGACGCCGCCATCTTCACGACACTCGATTGTAACGCCGGTTACTGGCAAGTGCCCGTCTCCGCCGAGGACCGTGATAAGACAACGTTTACGTCTTTCATGGGAACGTATCGCTACGTGCGAATGCCATTCGGGCTACGAAATGCCCCCGCTACGTTTCAGCGGACGTTGGACATCATCCTCTCCGGAGTACGTTGGCAATCGTGCCTGGTCTACTTAGACGACGTAATCGTCTTTTCGAAAGACCTCGAGTCTCACCTGGGTCACGTTGACCAGGTGCTTTCCCTGCTACGCGCAGCGGGAGTAACGTTAAAGCTCACGAAGTGCTCGTTCTTTCAACCACGAGTTGACTACCTGGGGCACGTGATCACCCCAGGGAAGCTGCACGTTGCAGCACGGAACAAGGAAGCCTTTCGTACGGCTACGTTCCCACGCGACAAGACGCAATGTCGATCGTTTTTGGGCGCGGCCAACGTTTACCGCCGTTTCGTAAAGGCGTATGCCGAGATCGCTCGGCCACTCAACACGATGTTGAAGAAGGACGCCTCCCCCGATTGGACGAATCCAACTAACGCGCAAACGAATGCGTTCGAAACGTTGAAGACAATACTGGTGTCGCCACCAGTATTGCACCTTCCGAAGGCGGGACGTCCGTTCATGATCGATACCGACGCGTCGGCGTATCAGCTGGGAGCTACGTTGCTCCAGCAGCAGAACGAGGACAAGCCCAACGAATGGGTGCCGATTGGGTACTGGTCGAAGACCCTCAACGAAACCGAACGCGGTTACTCGGCAACGGAGCGCGAGTGTTACTCCGTCGTCTGGGCGATAACGTCGCTCCGACCCTACGTAGAGGGTCAGCGATTTACCGTACGTACGGATCACGAAGCCTTACGTTGGCTGATGACGTTAACGGACGCGTCCGGACGACTACTACGATGGAGGCTACGCGTTGCCGAATTCGATTTCGAAGTTACGTACAGGCCTGGGCGCGTGCACCAGGTACCTGACGCTTTATCACGCGTGATATCTACGTATGACGACGGTCGACCCGTCGACGATGACGTACCATCGTACGGGGACGCAGTCCTCGTGACGACTCGCAGTCGGCGACAACCCACACGAAATGGGCAAGGACGAACGACGTCCGTACGTAAAAAGGCAACGAATGCCAGGGGTCACGACGACCCGTCGAACGAGACTCGTGATGAACGAACATCGGCCACGACGGCTGGCCACGATGGCTTCGAGTTCAACCGCGACGCGACGCTCGATGACGTTCTCGACGAGGAACCGGATTTCCTCGACGAACAGCGCGCTGCCGAAGACGATTCGGCACGCGTGCCACCAGCTGACGTCCAGCTTCCCATTACGAGGGACGAGCTTATCGAAGCTCAACGCGAGGACGCGTTCTGTCAAACGATACTGACACGACAGTCCGAGACGCAGGACGCTGCATTCTTCGAAGGCCACGATGGCCTACTCCGACGCCGGAACCCTCACGATGAGGAACGTACACAAATCGTTGTGCCGGCTTCGTTACGGCCGCGGCTGCTGGAGTTAACGCACCACCACGTCCTCGCTGGACATCCCGGGCAAACGCGTATGTACTATACCCTACGGAGGACGTACTACTGGCCCGCGATGGCCGCCGACATCCATGCAACGGTACGAAACTGCGTTGGATGTGCGAAGAACCGCGTGAAGCTTCGCAAACGGACGAACCCGTTACGTTTATTTCCGGCTACGGAGCCGCTGCGAGACCTATGTATCGACATACTAGGTCCGCTTACGAAGACCACGCGTGGTAACCGATTTATCCTCGTGATAACGGACCGCTTCACGAAGCTGACTAGAGTCGTACCTCTACGAAATATCGATTCCGCCAACGTGGCGAGCGCGTTCGTCAACGCGTGGGTCTTCTCGTATGGACCCCCACGGACGCTCATAAGCGACAACGGAAAGCAGTTCGCTGCTAAGTTTTTCCAGCGCGTCTGCAACGAAATCGGCGTGACGAACGTCTTTACGTCGACGTACCACCCCCAAACGAACGGGCAGGTGGAGCGCTACAACAGGACGATCCTGGCGATGCTACGCAATTACGTGAACGAAAACCAGAACGACTGGGATCGATACGCATCGGCGTTAACGTTTGCGTACAACACGCATGTGCATTCGAGCACGGGCACGACGCCCTTCGATTTGATTCTCACGAATCCACCGCCACCGTTGGCGCTACACACGTCGGTAACGAACCGCGAACTACCCGACGGGGGAGGGCGAGCCACTTACGTTCGTGAGCTCGCCACAACGATGGATAACGCGTATCGAACGCTGAAGGCCGCGCAGGCACGTTACAAACGAAATTTCGACAAGCGAGTCCGTGTCTCGAATCGAAACATCCGCGCGGGAGAATACGTATTCATCGACCCGACGGACGGGACCACGAAGGGCACGAAGCTCGGCAACCACGCGTTGGGACCGTTCCGCGTACTACGTAACGACGTACGAACGTTCGTCATCCAACGAGGAGACGTAGTTGAACGTGTCAACTCGGACCGCGTTGCGTACGCGCCAACGCCGGCGAACGCGCCCCCGCCGGAGCCATACGATGCCACCGAGGCAGACCTCGACAAGAACCGCGATGGTCCGGCGTATGTAGTAGACGACCTACTAAACCATCGCGTAAACGATGACGGCACCCTAGACTTCCTCGTGAAGTGGGTCGGGTATCGTAACCCTACGTGGGAGCCCCGCCGGAACGTATCTGAAGAGAGCGTCTCTCGATACTTCGCACGCGTGCGACGAGCAACAACGTGAAAGGCCACGACGGCCCCCGAAAACGCACACGAGCGTCGGGTTAAGCGCACGCGTGCGCGACGTTGCACGATGCAACAAACGAAGGCGACGAGCCGCACGAACGAGAAGCGAAGGCACAACGAGTGGCCGGGACGTCCACCCTTGCGTTGGGGGGGCGCGATGCGTGCTAGAGCCGTCGCTCTTTTCGTTTTCGACACCATACGTTGGTGGAGGCACGAGCGCCAACGAAAGATTGGACGACGAGTCCACGCGCGGACGATTCACACGATGTGAAGAGCCACGACTGGCTCGACAGTGTTGACCGTCCCACGGGCAAAGGTGACGACACCACGGGCCACGGACGGACAACACGTCAGATTTTTCGCGCGAAAAATTATACGTGGGCCAGCGGGCCATGGACGCACGGTACGAAAATCGGGCCGATTACAGTGCGCTAATCCGGCCAAATCTCGGGACACGCGTGCCCCGAAAATTTCGTAATTTCGGCATGTCACGTGAGCCATCGTACGTCCCCGTGGACAGCCGCTGACAACGAGTCGCATCGACCAACGAGGTCAACGCCAAACAGCTCGCGAGCTAACGGCAACGTGACGCCGGAAGGCGGAGAAACGACGTAGGACGGACGCGTCCCCAACGAAGATGGCAACGGCCTCATTACGAAACTCCACGCACGAAGCGGAACGAAGCTATACGTTAGCCGACGAATTAGACCAACGGGTCTCAGCGCACGAAGCGCGCGAATAAAGCGTGCGAACGACGAGCCAACGAGGCCGCGACGACGGACGGCGAACCGTATCGCCATCGTGTGGCACGATGCCGAACACGGCAGCCACGTACGGCAACCACGGAACGACACAACGGTGTCCTGCCACGCGGGCATAACGAATGACAGCGCGAAAGCGAAAAGCCCGCCGGCTAGTCGAAACGCACGAGCAAACCCGAAAGGGGTTGACCACGAACGGTCACGAAGACGAAGACGCACACGTCCGCGTCAACCGTAAAAGCTAACGAAGCTTCAACCCGTACGCATTCGAAGGCGCACGCGCCACCGGCCACGTCGGTCAGGAGACGAGCGAGGTACGCGGACGTCGTAACGATAACGACGTACCTCAACGGGTCGACCCCGCGAAACGAAATACGAATACGCGACGGCGTACAAGCTGGTAGCCAACGTAAAACGGCACAGCTGAAGGCAACGAGCCGACGAAAAACTGGCTCACGTAACAGCCTCAAACGCCCGCGGGCATGCGAAACGACTTCGTCAATCGCGTCCCCGTCGGGTTCGCAAGTCGAATAAACGAAATTACGCAACGGCGTAAAGGCGAGCATTACGTATGCCCAGGTGCACGTCGCACCACATAACGAATGAGCTAACGAAACGCTCCTCGGACGCCGCGGCGAACGACGCCGCCACGCGAAACGGACTAGCGCAACGATTGCGCCACCGGCTAACGTGAAGCCGCGGGAACGTGAAGCGCGACGGCGCTAACGGTGTTAACGGCTATACGAAAAGCCAAGCCCGCCGGCAAAAACGTTGTCTACGGAACCGCGACGCACCACGACGCACTACCGCGTACACGCAACGGCGTGAAACGTCAAGCCAACTCACGCGCGAGTCGGCCTGACGCTTAGCGAATTTTCCGTCCAGCTCACCGGAGCGAATTAAAATTGGCACCGACGTGCTACGTGCCAGAGAGCTCGAATGCTCAACGGAATTCGACACCCGACGGGGTTATCCGCACGAGGAACGACGGCGGAAACGAATTCCGAGATAGTTACAAAATGATAACGCCACTGGCCAACGTGAAGCCGCGGCAACGCGAAGCGCGACGGCGCTAATGACGTCAACGGCTATACGAAAAGCCAAGCCCGCCGGCCACCACGTCGTCAACGAAACCGCAACGTACTGCGACGAATTACTACGTACACGCCACGGCGTAGAACGTCAAACCGACTCACACGCCGTCGGTCTGACGTTCGACGAAATTTTCGCCCAGCTCATCGGAGCAAATTAAAATGGCACCGATGTGCTACGCGCTAAGGAGCTCGAATGCTCAACGAAATCCGACACCCGACGGGGTTATCCGAACGAGAAACGACGGCGGAAACGATTTGCGAGTTAGTTACTAAATGATACGCACGCCAACGGGCTCTAAGATCGAGGTTAACGTACCACTCGCAGTGAAAAGCCGCCGCTACGCGCCGCCGCTTTGCCGAATAATTGCGTGTGTTACGAACCTGCCAACGGGCACGCGCCGCCGCGAACTCGAAACACGGGCTACGTAAGCCTTACGACACCCGACGGGGTAGACGCCACAACAAAAAATTGTGGGGAGGGGCTTAACGCTTACCCCTCCCCCGCTGCAGACGACCTGCCAACACGTATTACGAAGCTCAACGGAGCCATGCGATTACGCAAAGAAACAAACGAAAGTTTACGAAGCAGCTCGATGCTAAAAGCCTACGAGGCCTACGACTAACCACGGAACGACGCCAACGGGCGGGCCGCGATGATTACGAAAGAGCCGGAGCGCACGCGCGCGCTCCGGCGCCGTGCGCGATTCGATCAGCCAACCGGGCCGCGTACGTTAAACGAGATTTTTCGGGACAACTGCCACGTCCGCAGTTGTACCCGAAAAGGCGCCACGGCCCGTGTCTCAGGCGCGTTCCTGACGGGCCTCGCGTGGCCGGGACGTCCACGTGTGGGGGTGGGGCTGTGTAGTATACGTGGCAATTCCGAAATTGCAAATAATTACGTTTTCCGCGGAATTCGAATTTGCCCGGATACGACCGGCGACAGCAATGAACGAACATTGCTGGCGCCATGCGCGCGCAACCTGCACACGTGTGCAACGAACGTATTGGCAACGGCCAACGACCAACGGGTCCCTACGTGTGACCCACAAGGTCCCTTCCCATTCGGGGACGTTACGAGCAGTGTTTACACTGTAAGCGATGCCATCGTGGCCATATAGGTATGGCATCGTGCCGGGAGGGAAAGGGGACAATTCAACGATCGAGCAACGGCTCTAGTCTACGACTGCTTCTACGTTTTACGTTTACGTTTGGCCTAACGAGGCTTCGTCTCCGTCGAGCTGCGTACTCCCTACCCATCGCCGCACGTAAGGCTGATTGCGTGTAGTGCCTCCGGGCTTGGTCGAGAGCGCCTCCGGTGACGTACCCCTCGTGTGCTAACGTAATCCTCGCGTGATTGTTGCGTCGTGACGCTCGTGTCTACTCGCTAACCCTCTACCTTCTACCGTTCTAAACAATACAGTCAAAACACCAGCGGTGGACTGCTCGTTCGTTTTTCGTAAGGACAGCGTGTCCACTGGCTCGTACCAGCTATCGTCTAACGAACTATCGTTCCCAAACCAGCACATTCACAGCACTCGTTGTTAAACCATGCATCACCATTCACTTCCATTTCGAAGCTGTCAGGAACCATGCCTTTGCTGTATCGCAGCTCTGAGAACGGTGCCGTTCGCACACCTCCCCATATCCAAATCACCGTTTTCTTTTCCCGTTCAAAAGCTTCTCAACGCTTCGCGCTTTTGATCCTCTCGCTCGTCCATCTCAGCTCGCGTCGTCAGCATCGGTGCATCTAGAACGAATTTCGTGTACCCAGCGAACCGAACAATCTGTCCCTCGCATTACGCTTCCGTGCACTCATCACGTCGGACAGTTTCTGCGTCACCTTCAATTTCAATTCCTTGCTCCCCGCCACAGCCTCTTGACAGCACACACGCTGCTCCTCATCGGAAAACACATCACACCACGGACTTTGACGCAGTACGTGTCCTCACCAAGTCATTCAGCAGATCGATCACTCTCGTCTCTGTACGAAGGTGTATACCACTGCAGATTCTTGATGATATAGCCCGGAGGGTAGCAATATATCCTACACCGTTTCGGCTCCAAAGTGCCCCTTCTACCGCTCTACTCGATGGTACGTCCGAGTCCAACGTCTCTGCGTTTGTTCGCTCTATAGGTCCAGCTCCATAGTCTCGTCTTGCACCACTTTGTCAGTTTTTCCTCAACCGCCCTAAGACTCCCAAGGTATTTCACAGGAATGGCTTTCTGTATTTTCGACTTACCGCCACTGAGATCACTGATTCTACCTGTTCTCGCAATTGCAGTAAGGCTGGCATTTTCCGCCGGCAGAGTCTTCACCTTACCTCCAACGCAACTTATCTCCGTGGTGAGCGCCTTGTTTGCTATGCCTGGCTAAACACTTTTTTTTCCGCTCCGCGATCTTCTTCTTTCTGCGCATTGATGCGACTCGCCATTAAATCGATGGATTCGGCGGATGCAACCTCTCTGCCCTCACCGTCCCCCCATCTCCCACGCTATCGAGTTATGATGTCCTCCATCGCCAATAGCCTGACGTCGCGGGGGCGTTACGCGCATATTTGGCACCAATGACCAGTCTGTTGTGACGAGGACCGCACTCCGGCTGCTCTCTCCCTCTCAGTACCACCTGACCGCCGATGAACGTCTGTGTTTTTCGGAAGTGGACGCGGTGACGCAAGTCTCTCTGTACGGGTCCTAGTCGCCCCGAGATTTACTAGAACAAATGACGTCCGCGTCCAACAAAAAAAATAAAAATTTTTTGGATGCGGACGTCCACTTTCCTCTAGTAACAATATGGCGGAATACTAGGGCCCGAATCCACTTTCTCTAAGTACATTGGCGGATACTAGGACCCGACATCCCTTTCTCTAGTACATATGCGGAACTAGGACCCGACATCCACTTTCTCTAGTACATATGGCGGATACTAGGACCCGACATCCACTTTCCTCTAGTCATATGGCGGAATACTAGGACCCGACATCCACTTTCTCTAGTACATATGGCGGAATACTAGGACCCGACATCCAACTTTCTCTAGTACTATGGCGGAATACTAGGACCCGACATCCCCACTTTCTCTAGTACATATGGCGGAATAGCTAGGACCCGACATCCCACTTTCTCTAGTACATATGGCGGAATACTAGGAAAACCGACATCCACTTTCTCTAGTACATATGGCGGAATACTAGGACCCGACATCCACTTTCTCTAGTACTATGGCGGAATACTAGGACCCGACATCCAGTATACAATATATCAGCGAAAACCGGGAGGAATGAAATTACAGCGGATGGTAAATCAGGGCCCATATCGGACCGTATTTTTATTCTCTCATTTTAGGAAACTGCTCGTATACAATACGTCTCTCTAGAACTAGGGGAATACATATCTGGTCAGATAGGAATAAATACCCGGTTAGAATAGGAAATACGTATCCAGCCAGAATACAAAATACCTGTCAGCATATCGTCGATCACCCATCTCCCTCACTATCGCGTTCTCCCTACCATCCGAACGCCATGCACCACCATCCGCACATACTGCAAGAACCCTCACGAACCTAGATTACAAAAAATACGCTCCTTCCCAATACCATCCCCGCTTTCCTCGACACCACCCCAGCCCATTAAATCATCAAGACATCAAACACGAACATGGTCAGCAAAATCTTACACCACTTGAAACGCACTCTCACTTCTATCGTATGCCCCAAAATATACACATACCAGAACACCTCACAGCTTCATTCCCCATCTTCCTACATCCCTTCTTCACTCTCCTTCAGTCCTCGCCGTTCCTGCTTCACACTCCTGCATCACATACACAACATCAGATCAACCACAACAGTCAGACTCAAAAGCAACGCTTACCACGACAGATATCCTAGAAACTCCCTTACTTACCTCTCCGAGAGGATGACTGAATCATCCATCCTACACAAAATACAAACCATGATCCAAAAACCTTGCAATGAATAATCAAAGTCAGCAGTCCATATCTTCGCAAACAAGTCTTGTGCTCAGTAAAACTTACCTTCTGTCATCAACATTCCTGCATCATCTACACAACATCGGATCAACCACAACAGTCAGACTCAAAACCACCTTCCATCACAGCATACTTTCAAAACTCGCACACTTACCTTCGCTCCACACAATACACACCATGACTCAATAGGCCTTCCAATGAAAATATCGCATCAACGGAAATAGTCAGACTCAAAACCAAACCTTTCCTCGCTGCTTACTTTCAAAACTCGCAACACTTTACTTACCTGTTCCATCTGCACTACAATAAAAACCATAAATCCGTAATCGTGTAGCCAAGAAAAGTAGTCAGCATTCCGCATCTTCGCACAACCGGTCTGGGCGCCCAATGTGAATTACCTCCGTCATCACTATTTCCTCCATCACCTAAGCAACATCGGATTCATCGCAACGTCGATTGAAAACCAACGTTTCCCTCGCTACATACCCTGAGAACTCGCAAATGTACCGCTCCTCCATCCTACACACATACAAACCATGATCCAAAAACCTTGCAATTAACAATAATCATAGTCAGCAGTCCATATCTTCGCAAAGCACATCTTGGCACTCAATGAAACTTACCTTCCGTCATCAACATTCCTGCATCATCTACACAACGCGGAATCAACCACAACAGTCAGACTCAAAATCAAACCTTCCCTCACAGCATACTTTCAAAACCCACGTACCTCTTTCCATCCTCGCTCAATACACACCATCAGTCAACAGGCTTCCCATGAAAAATATCGCATCAACGGAAATAGTCAACTCAAAACCCACGCTTCCCTCAACGCATACCCTCGAGGGTAGAGGATGGAACGAAGGTAACGTGCGCGATCTTGATCAATGATTCGCGCACGTACAAAGCAAAGTCGGTCAAAGAAGATCAGTCGGTGATGAGGGCGGAGTGGAGCCTGCGGCGTCGACCGGACAGCTTTCTGCGTCCGCTTAAGTCTTGCTGTGCATACTCGAAATCATCGCCGGCAGTGAGATTGGGAGTATGGCCCAAGCCATGTCTCTGATTCCCCGAACAAAGAGATCCGGATCGAGAACAACGAATATAAACATATAATCATATATATGAGATCCATTTGCTTTCCTTACATGATCCGTGGCATATCCGCTGTAAAGCACATTCAGATTCCACGAAGTTGGAAAAAAAAAAGTTTATTATTACAAATGAATTAATTGAAAATTCATCTCCCGGGTGGTCGTTCGTCCTTCCATGCACACGTTGCCAGCACGCAATGTGATGTAACAGTTGGAAATGATTGAACTCTCGGTTAAATTCCACCGTTGGGATGTCAGCTGGAGTGAGCACAAAACTACTACCCAAAAAACTACGAACACGTTACATTCCAAGTCTCGAAAGCACCACAAAAATAAATTGGTCGCATCTGACGGCACAGTCTCCCCTGTTCAGCTCGCAATCCTCCCTTTTGCGTCAAAACTCGACATGGAATGCAGTATGAAGGGTGCTTCTACTACTGCGTAGATGCTTATGCGCTCGCGCTGCATGAGCGAACGTGTCGCTACCGTTTCAACCCCTCTCCCAACATTTCAACAACGCTCGTGTCCCTGCCGTCACCCATGAGCCTGCTCGAAACGGCGACCATGATTCCCCGCAACCCAGCTCCCCAGACCCAGAATCTGGTCGTGCTTCCTCCAGCGACTCACCCTGTGACGCTTCACTGCCACCAACCTCAACCCCCTCCCGCGCAGACCTCCTCGTGCAATCCCTCGCCGCCAGTCTCACAACCCTCGAGTACAAGGCCGCGCTGGCCGCGTGAGCGAAGTCATCACCATCCTACAAGACCCCGCATTCTCCCTAGAAAAGTTCAACAGCGCCGTTCGCACACCGTAGAAGAATGTCGCCACGTTACCGCTTCCATGGTCGAAACACATTTCCGCACCGAAGGTTACAAGAGCCACATCATTCCAGACAAAACTGGTAAGTACTCGGCACAGCTGTACCTCGCGACCCAGTCGACATGCTCCGCAGGCAGTTAGCACTGGCTAACGACAAAATACTCTCTTCCACCCCTCCCCACAGACCGCCCCAGACGGCACCGCAATATTTTTCTCATCCCCTACACACAGAATTCGCGAAAACGCTGCACCAGGTTACTAGACAGCGCGTGCAGCTCTCGGAAGATCCACAGGTCGTATGGGCAGAGGAAAATGATCCCACCGCTTCCTCCTTTGCCGGCCTCCTCCAAGTGTACTCCGACAAGAGCAGCACAAGCCTCAAGAGCTCCGCAATCGTCGCATACCCCATACACGTCACACTGCTCAACTTCTCCGCCCCCCTCCGTCGCCACTGCATCCGTACCGCCTCACCATCGTCGGGTATCTTCCGTACATTGTTAACCCTTCGTCCAACGCCTTGTTCGGTGATGAAATGCCGACAACCTCTAGTTCTGCTAGTCGCGCTCGCAAAATTGATATTCTTCATAAAGCACTCGAAAAAGAGTTTTCGTCCCTATCCACCGCGTTCTCTTCCGGTTCCCCTGCACAGACTCCACTGCAACTGCCCGCCAATGCTTTCCCATCCTAGCCAATTATTTGCTGCGACTTTCCAGAGGCCAAAGAGCTGTCATGCACTCGCACAGCACTACCACCACACATCCTGCCACCGCTGCTACATCCCCGCCACTCAACTTGAATCCAGCGCGCCACACCAGCCCCGCTCCCTCGATGATACACGCTCTGCACGCCAAGAGAGCGCTCAGGAGCATACAACTGCTCCGCTCGAAGCTCTCTCCCTCCTCGAACAACACTCTGTCCTCGAATCGACCGCTCTTTTACCACCAACAGTCCCCTAGACCCCTACAACATTTTCTCCTTCGAGCCTCTGCACAATCTCCACCTCGGCATCTCAAAGCTCATCAAACAGTGCATTGTCCACCGCCTCAGCTCCCCAGACCTCACCCACCACTGCCTCCCATTCCGGACACCTCGCACCTTCAAGAAGGTGAAAAAATCCATCCTCGCCGGCTCAAACAGCATTCTGTCCGCTATCGAACGCGACTACTACATCACCGGTCTTCATGTCGACTTCTCCAAGGGTGAGAAGGGCACCAATTTGAACGGCCTCTTCACGGAGGACGGCATACGCGGCATGCTCGCAGCCAAAGACTATCACCATGTCGACATGGTGTTCCCTTTCATCGCAGCATTCATTGACACATGCTGTGACGAAGTAGATACAGCCCCCCTCACTTCCATCTGCACGCAATACTCTTGACCTCGTCGCATGGGTCATGAAACGCGGTCGCATCAAGCACTGGACTGCCGCCGAACTAGAAAGCCTCCAGAACTCCATTTCCTATTTCAAACAATCAATGCTCTCTCACCCTCGGCCCATTCCACACCACAGGTCTCAAAACTTTCAAGTTCCATCTTCTAGACCATCTTCCCGGTGACTTGCAGAGATATGGCGCCCTGGAACACATTGATGCAGGCCCCTACGAACACTCGCATCTTCTGTTCAAACAGAGTTATAGGAAAACCTCTCGAAGGCGCTCCACAGCCATGGAAGGAGACTATTCGCCACATGGAATTCTCCTTGGCCACTCCAACTGGTCATACCCCATCGAACACATTGGGAAACGCACGCATGATATCGCCCACAGACGGTGCAGTACTCGTTCGCGACGGATTCACCGTTGCACTGCACGACTTTGCCTCCCTGCTGCCCGATGCAACCCTCCTCGTTGCAGATATCGACGGACAGCCCGATCCTGCCACTCTTTTGCCTCTGCACAACTCCTCGTTCCCGTCTGGCACCATAACGCTATTCCAGCAACTCGGTGACACAGCTGCACAAGCGTTCCTCACCCTCGCTAGACTGCGCGCCACGGCAGAAGGCCCTCCAATACATGACATGGACATTTCCGTCACCGTGGTAAAGTCCGCCTACGTCATGGGAGGGTACGTCCCAGATGCCGACGACTTTGACCCGCACAGTGGCATGCTCGCCCCACAAACGTGTCGAGGCACAAGCAGCAGCGCGTCTTTGCAACTTCATCGTTCGGCCCCGCAAAGAGATCGCAGTACTCCTTTGTCGTCATCTCCGGAACTGCCGATGACTACAGAACCATATGGGTAGGGCGCGTCCCTGGCACTGGTACGCCTGCAGTCTCCAACCTGTTTCAACCTGTAGAACTCGCTTTCGTTCAGTATATGACCTGCTTTGCCCCAAAAACCGCTGTGGAAAAATCACTTGGGTGCATTTGTTTAAAGTGGTCCACATGGGACCCGGACAACGGATCCGTTGACAGCAATGACACTGCATCCCACAGTGCAGGTGGTCCTTGGTTTGACCTCATTCCTGCATCTACTATATCTGGCAACCGTGCACATCGTACGAAGTAACTTTCCAGTCAAGCCATTTACGAAACAAATGCACTGGTCGGACCACCGTTTCTATCTCAACCGCTTTCTACACCAACACTGATTACCAGTTCACAGATGATAATGAAGAAGAATAAATCTAAATCGCAGCACTCTATTGATAATGTACTACATGAAAACCTTCTAGTCAACGTCACATTTACTGCACTAATTTCAACCACCTCCATTACGCCAAAACCGTTATCAGCAGTGGCTGCATGGCGCCGCTCCATGCCCCCATACTGTGGGGCATTGATTTCGACATTCAGGTTTGCACTCAGGTGTCCAGCATAGGTCAACGACGAAAAGTTCTGCGCCAATTAGTCCTTGCGCAATCACACAATCCATTACAGCACCGAGGTTTGACGTAATATGCGATTGAATCCATCCTCGGACACTAGAACAAGTGATGAGCAGCGGTTTACATCATCAACGACATGAACAATTCCAGACCCCTCTCCGCTTTGCCACACTTCAACAGCCTCTCTCGTCACAGTACGGCTTGCAAACACATGCCGTGACTGTGCACTAGTCCGCTGTCGCTCTCGACAACGTCCGTTTCTTCCCTTGCTTGCGAGCCTTGGAGACAAGACATGCAGTACACCACCATACCAACTAATTGCTGAAAAGCTACCCCCACATATTGACTGTACCCGCCTTGTAAACTCTTCTGCCGTGCACCTCCTTTCCCCTTCGGTTTATCCAAAACACTCCACAGTAGTCACTAGCCAAGCATCCAGGCGCGCCAGCGTTAGTTGCTCGTCTCTATGTCCTTACTTGTTCTGGTCGTATCGAATAACCCCTGAAGATGTCCAGCACATTCACAGCTACTCGGTTGTTAAACCATGCATCACCATTCACTTCCATTTCGAAGCTGTCAGGAACCAACCTTTGCTGTATCGCAGCTCTGAGAAACGGTGCCGTTCGCCACCTCCCCATATCCAAATCACCGTTGCTTTCCCGTTTCAAAAGCTTCTCAGACGCTTCGCGCTTTTGTTCCTCTCGCTCGTCCATCTCAGCTCGCGTCGTCAGCATCGTGCATCTAGACATTAATTTCGTGTACCCCAGCGAACCGAACAATCTGTCCCTCGCTTACGCTTCCGTGCACTCATCACGTCGGACAGTTTCTGCGTCACCTTCACTTTCAATTCCTTGCTCCCGCCACAGCCTCTTGACAGCACACACGACAGCTGCTCCTCATCGGAAAACACATCACACCACGGACTTTGACGCAGTACGTGTCGCACCAAGTCATTCAGCAGATCACTCTCGTCTCTGTACGAAGGTGTATACCACTGCAGATTCTTGATGATATAGCCCGGAGGGGTAGCAATATATCCTACACCGTTTTCGCTCCAAAGTGCCCCTTCTACCGGCTCTACCTCGATGGTACGTCCAGTCCAACGTCTCTGCGTTTGTGTTCCGCTATAGGGTCCAGCTCCATAGTCTCGTTCTTGCACCACTTTGTCAGGTTTTCCTCAACCGCCCTAAGAACTCCAAGGTATTTCACAGGAATGGCTTTCTGTATTTTTCGACTTACCGCCACCGTGATCACTGATTCTACCTGTTCTCGCAATTGCAGTAAGGCTGGCATTTTCCGCCTGCAGAGTCTTCACCTTAGCCTCCAACGCAACAATCTCCGTGGTGAGCGCCTTGTTTGCTATGTCCTGGCTAAACACTTTTTTTTCCAGCTCCGCGATCTTCTTCTTCTGCGCATTGATGCGACTGCCATTAAATCGATGGATTCCGGCGGATGCAACCTCTCTGCCCTCACCGTCCCCCCATCTCGCACGCTATCGGGAATA
>JALQPE010000026.1:0-48489 GCA_030407315.1 Asparagopsis taxiformis | reverse complement strand
GACAGCAATCGAGATGTGAGTGTCCGTTCGGAACGGGCCCGAGTCGGGCTCTCGAAACCTGACGAGGTGGCGTGAAGCAGGCAGTGTCCTTGATGTGTAATGTGTTAAAATTACAGCTGTCAAGCTAGGCGGCTTTTGGGGCGGCTGCGAGCACCCCTTTATCCGGGGAACACCCTGATTTTGAGTTAAAATTTGGGCTATTCTCAAAAACATGCACATGTGAACATGTTTTTGAGATGGGGGTGTGCCGTACGGCACAATCGACCCGCCCAAATCGTTGATTTTTGCAAGATTTTTTGTGCCCGAAATTTTAGAATTTCTGGGCTGGCCAGCAGTGCAATCGAGCTGGACATCCACCGGACGTCCATTTCAGGTTGATCGTGTGCTGCCTACATCCACGCATTGCAGCAACTAAGCAGGCGGATCACTACTAATATAAAGTGCACGGAATATGAGTAACGTGATGGGTGAGTAGTGTTTGTGTTGAGGGAGTAAGGCGGGACCATTATGAAACACGGAAGAAGATGCGTACCTAGCATAACTTAGGCTTGAAGCCTGGAATCGACCCATCTTTCGGCGCCATTTAGCCTTACAGTTAGTGCTTACAGAAGCCAGTGATGACCCCGCTCGGGGCGGCGGCTCCGGTTCCTGGGGCCGTTGTGGCCAAATTAGACACCCTGATTTGAATTAAAATTTGGGCTATTCTCAAAAACATGCACATGTGAACATGTTTTTGAGATGGGGGTGTGCCGTACGGCACAATCGACCCGCCCAAATCGATGATTTTTTACAATTTTTTTTGTGCCCGAAATTTTAGAATTTCTGGGCTGGCCAGCAGTGCAATCGAGCTGGACATCCACCGGACGTCCATTTCAGGTTGGTCGTGAGAGAGTGAGGCGGGACCATGATGGAACAAGGACCAAGACCTGTCCCTGGCGTATTGAGCCTGAAATTGACCCTTCGTCAGACGCCATTTAGCCTTACAGTTAGTGCCTACAGAAGCCAGTGACAACCCCACTCGGGGCGGCGGCCGGTGCCTGGGGCCGTTCTGGCCAAATTAGACACCTTGATTTGAATTAAAATTTGGGCTATTCTCAAAAACATGCACATGTGAACATGTTTTTGAGATGGGGGTGTGCCGTACGGCACTTTCGACCGCCTAAATCGATAAATTTTGCAATTTTTTTCCTGCCCGAAATTCTACAAGTTCTGGGCTGGCCAGTAATGCATTAGCTATCTCCTCTAAACCGATTCTAACAAGCAGAAAGAATCCTCTCCTTCATGACGATGCTCTCCATCGTCTTTTCGAAAGCCATTTCCGTACGAAAAATAATCGAAAAACATATTTGACTTTAACCTAACAGCTATCGCGAGCACCGTACTCAGCTATATTTCCTCTGTAATTTCCTTCCTCCAACCAATCAATAGCCGCTTGGTCACAGGCTTAAAAGCCTTCCACTATCTGTCCTATCCATCGAAGACCCTCGGAGGGTTCGATCCAGGCCTTGATCACCCATGATGGGTGTGCAACCCGAGAAAATGAAAATGGAACATATTGCGACAGGGACGAGATATCATTCCATGAAAGAGAACTTCTCTTTCGTTTACTTTTTTCTAACAAGATTCTAAACGTCTACAAACCTATGTCGTCCGTCCGTTTTCATCCCGGAGAGATGTGGATGTGAGGTAAGACGCAGTGGTGATGTTGTGTTGATTCCCACAGACGGAGGTGGAGGAGGTGGCTACGGAGGAAGCCTGGAGAACTTGTCCGGTACTGACATCTCACATGTTGCCATTAACGGAGGTGGTGGAGGAGGCTATGGTGCAAGCCTGGAGAACATGTGACTCACATCTCGCAGATGTCAGTACCCATGGATGAGAAGAAAAGCATGTTGAGGTGCGGTTCGGATATTCGATCCATTAACGGAGGTGGTGGAGGAGGCTATGGTGGAAGCCTGGAGAAGAATAGAGTAGTCCTATACCCATGGATCACAAGAAGACGTTGTTGGGCTCCTTTTCGAAGCCCATTCGTCTCTTGAATAAATTTAGCACCCAAATCATATACGATTGCCGAGTTGACACCCCGTATGTCTCGTTGGTAGAAATAGCAGGGGTTCCACCACTCAGCTGGCGGGAAGTAGTTACTGATTATATGAGATATGGCTTAGCTCCCGCCAAAACCGATAGCTCTGGGCTCAGGTTCTCCAAATGTGGTTATACGAATGTGTTCTGACAATGCTAGAAGACGAATATCTGCATCCTGATTTGAATTAAAATTTGGGCTATTCTCAAAAACATGCACATGTGAACATGTTTTTGAGATGGGGGTGTGCCGTACGGCACAATCGACCGCCCAAATCGATGTTTTTTTGCAATATTTTTGCTGCCCGAAATTGTAGAATTTCTGGTCTGGCCAGCAATGCATCTGAGCTGGACATCCCCATGTCCAGTGGCCGTCCGGATGTCGCTCACCTGGTAAGCGTGATGCACCTGTGACAACCTATGTGACTGCAGTCACAGCCGCCATGGCGGCCGTGCAGTACAACCCTCAAAGACAGGGAATCACAATCTTTTTAAAATTTTTGTCTACCACGTATCCGTCACAACTTATTACCTACACCGGTTACGGGTTTCAAGACCTTTCCAGTGCTGTGTACCCGTATACTCTGTTCCGTTCGATATCAACCAGTGTTCCTCACGAAAGAGTGCAAACGTCACGAGATACGTCGTCAAATTTGACTGTCTCGCCGAGCGGTCGCCATCCTGTACCGAATTTCCACTCATTCCATTATGACGAATAAGCGCAGGCGCAACAGCAATCCGATCGTTGACGACGCAACCGTGCCAATTCTGCGCGAACCCGCTAGCCCTTGGGAGGATTCTAGTGACATGGGTACACGTCGAAACGTAGGTCGCGCCGCCCGCGAAACTACTCTCGCTGGCAAAGACTTCCTCCGCCTCTTGCTGGATTTGTTCGCCCACTCAAGTTTCGCAGACTTGACGGACAAGCCGGGAGGTTTCACATACGCGGACCTTGGCGCTTGGGTTGCGCAGGGCACGGAAGAACAATTTCTGGCGCTGCAAGGTCGACTCAGCATGGCCTTCAGCGGTCGTTCGAAGAATGCTGGAGTCGAGGCGGATGTTGCCGAAATCGTCATGGCAGAGATGAACGTTGAGCGAGCCAAGCAGATTGTTCGTCTGGCATTACCGATTGCCGAGTTTTCAAGACAGGATGAGCGTATCGGGCAATGGGTTGAGCACTGCATCCTTTCTGGGATCGTGCCGCAGACCTTCCTTATTGGATGTAACATGCTTCCTTCGCCACTACAGGCGCCGCAGCGCGGGGAACCAAGCGCCTTCGTTCTTGCTCCACCGGAAACGTTCGAGGTATTGATGTATTTCCAAGCGTTGTCTATCATCCGAAATCACAACAAGAACCTGCCGCGTCGCCGAATAGGCGACGCGGCCGAGGAGGGGAACGAAGCCGCACGCGTCCCAGCCCATCGGAAAAGCACTAATCGAGCTTGTTACGTGGTTCAAGTTTTATACCATGCTTGGACCGATGTGGCCTTCGCCGCAAAGTTTTCCAGCTTCGAAGAGTTGATGGCGCCGTACATCATTTTCGACAGCAGTGAGCATTGGTTTGACGTGCTCGATGAAGGTCTATTCGCACCGATGGAGCAGAAGCTAGATCTCTACCACGACAAAGCTCCCCTATCTCATCCTGATGGATATGGTGGAAAAGTAGAGACAAGAACCAGTGCGCAGCACAGTGCATTTAGGGACCTTGTGAGGAAGTTCTTCGACCGGTTGCAGTTTCTTATCGTCAACCCGGACCTGTACACCTGGCCGGAGTCCGACCGCTGGGGGGCGCTGGAAATATACTTGTCAAGCGGAAATCCGGACAAGCTGCCAGCGTACTTTGACACCCTCGACGAAGACGTTATGGCTGTCCTCCGCCCGGCACCACAAGCCGCGGACGCAGAAAAGGTCCCCAAGCCGGTTGATGACACTCCCACTCGTCGCAACACAGGAGGGAGAGGTTTGGTTCCGTCGACAAGACACACAACCAGGCTTCAACTTGGACCTGGGAGGACCAGTCTTACTGCCCAAGGGCCGTCTCCCCCGTCACCGTCACCCCATGCGACAGAAGAGCAGGAAAGTGAAGGGCAGGCTCTCGCAAAGGACTTTCTTTCGAAAATGAGTCAGTATTGCCGGGTGTACGACGTCCCTTTCGAAGATTTGGTCAGTGCCGACGAGAGCCGAGAACACGTGCCCATCACGGGCAACGTTCAGCTCATTCTGACTGATCCGCCCTACAATGTTCGTCGTAAGAGGAACGATTCCAACTCTTCGTACGACAGGCTAACTGCAGAAGATATGCAGGCTAGCATCGAAGTGTTTGACGAGCTGTTGCGCCCCGGTGGCCACGGCATCGTGTTCTGCTCCGTTTTGCAGTTCTACGAATGGTTCCATTACTTGGAAACGTACAAAGGACCGCAGTCAGAAGGCCCAACCGATGCTGCTGCCAGTGATGACGGGTCGGATGAAGAAGAGGTTACGTCCATGAATTCGGACTCCGAAGCATCGCAGCACAGTGGCGAAGAAAGTGCGGATGAGGAGGAGGAGGAGGACGAGGAGGAGGAGGACGTCGTTCGGAATTCAGTTTTCTTCGTTGACGAGGTACCTCTGTTGTTTGTCCGACTACCTGGGCACCTCTATCAAATGCCGGGGCGGAAGAGGTACCAACGCATGAACATGGCAGAGGTCGCTATCCACTTCTGGAAGCGAGGTGTTCCGTTCAAGACTGGAAGCGAGATGGTGGCCTATAGGAACCACGGATACATGGACGGCACGTACCCGGCGTGGTGCAACGTCACCATCAATATGCCCGCCATCGATTCGAATGAGATGGTGTGGCGAACAAGGAGCACAACCGGTGCTACGGTCAGAGTTCGTGCAGAGCAGAAGAGCGTCGCTCTCATGATGGAGTTGATCAGCCAGCATTCACAGCCTGGTGATATTGTTGTCGATCCATTCTCTGGCACTTTCGCAACGGGAAAAGCAGCTATGAGCTTGCCTGAGCACCGTGTTTTCGTCGGCAGTGACATGGACAAATTGTGTGTGGCACGATCGCTTCCAAAGCTGTGTGCAGTCATGTCACGTGTAATTCTTTCAAACAACACTGACATGAGGGTCACGACAGAAGCGAAACAGAGTGCTGAGAAGTTCTTGGCGTCCCCCTCTGTCACGATGCGTACGCAGAGGGAACGCAGGATCATCGAACCCCCACCTGGCCTTCCCCTGTACCAGAGGTTCCCGAAATATATTCGGCAGTACCTCTGGCAGCTGTGCCCAGAGTCGATTGCGTCGCACGAGCACATGGAAAAACCGGTACATTATTGGCCACCTTCCCTGCGCCGCTGGTTGCAAACTGAAAACCCTCGCGTGATGCGGGCACACGATTGTGTTGCGAAAAAATTGAGCGTTCGACCATCGCTGATTAAGCATCCAAATGCAGGAAGAGGGCTCTTCGCTGAACAGACATTTAATGTTGGCGACGAAGTATGTGCATACTACGGAACTGTTGTGTACTCTGATATGAGCAAGGAGTCGATGAGGTTCGCGTACGGAGAGGGTCACATGGCGATAACGAAGGAAACATTCTTGATGTATGCCATCAAGCTGTATGCAACAGCGGAGGACGACGAAAACATCGAGCATCCAATTTGGATTGTTCCGGCTCCGTTCTGTTCGGCGCAGTTCATCAACGACCCGCGGTATTTGCGAGGTGAGGACACTCCGGCGGAAGACACCAGGCGGATGGCCAACGTCGAGTTTGTCGAGAACTACAGCAGCGGTTCGACGGGGAAGAAGCTCAAGGCGAAGGACCTAGAAAATCCGAAGATCATTGTAGTACGTGCAATCCGCGATATCCGTCCGGGGCAGGAGCTCTACGTTCATTATGGGACAGCGTTTAGAGCATGGAATTAGGGTCACGAAAGATGTTTTCATTTCGACTACAAATAAAGCTACGTTCCAGAGTTGAAGTATATCATATAATGCAGCATGTCCAGCCACCATTAGTCCAGGGTGAAACCTATTGAGCAGTACTCGCCTGTCAAAAACCAATCGTTCACACTCTAGGTGCACTTCGTCCGAGCAGTGAACCTGACTGCTTGGATGCTGTTATGCGTGCAGATGCAAAATACACGACCAAGTTGAAATGGACGCCCGGTGGATGTCCAGCTCAGTTGCATTGCTGTCCAGCCCAGAAATTCTACAATTCAGGGCAGAAAAAATATTGCAAAAAACATCGATTTGGGCGGTCGATTGTGCCGTACGGCACACCCCCATCTCAAAAACATGTTCACATGTGCATGTTTTTGAGAATAGCCCAAATTTTAATTCAAATCAGGACGTCTTCCGGACATAGGGGTGCTCGCGGCCTAGCTCGACAGCTGTAATTGTACCTCATTAAATACTGTTGATGACTGCCTACCGTATACAATCTGGGCTGTTGGCGTATTATCCGGTACTTGACCTGACCTGAACGTTCATCGCAGACCGTTGTGGTTACCGACACTATACAGCAATCTTTTTTGTATCTCGTGCAACTCAATCGTTCCATCGCTTCCGGGAAAGCTTCATTATGCCGCCGCGTATTGCGAAGAAAGCTCCAAAGCCTCCGGGCCTCCAGAAAACCCGGTCAGCAGCTGCTGTATCGAGTGCCCGACAATCCCGTGCGAAGAAGCGGTCTGGGCCTACCGGCAGCATTGAACCGCGGTCCGGTAGTCGCAAGACGGACCGGCGCAGAACTGGGGATCCGCAGCGAGAAAGTGAGGAAGGAGGAACGGCGCGGAGAGAGATGGGGCTTGACCGAGGCAAGCGTGCTCGCAGGGACAGTGAACATCATGATGATGACATGATAGTGGCTCAAAACATGTTGGAATTGCGGCAGAGTGCTATGGCAAAGGTAGTTCCTCCCGGGTTGGCAGATGCGGAGGTGCTGCAGACGGAGTCCCAGCCGGGGGTTCGCGAGACACTGGAGGCTGTGACCCCCACTGCGCCAACTATGCCGAGTACATCAGCCCCAGCAGGTAATGCAGTCAGGGACCCGAGGATAGCGGCAAGGGATGTTGTTTCTGAGCAACGTTCACAGGATGCCAACTATCATCGGCGGTCAGGTGGTACTGAGGGGAGAGAGCAGCCGGAGTGCGGGCCTCGTCACAACAGAGTGTCATTGGTGCCAAATATGCGCGTAACGCCCCCGCGACGTCAGGCTATTGGCGATGGAGGACATCATATTCCCGATAGCGTGGGAGATGGGGGGACGGTGAGGGCAGAGAGGTTGCATCCGCCGGAATCCATCGATTTAATGGCGAGTCGCATCAATGCGCAGAAGAAGAAGATCGCGGAGCTGGAAAAAAAAGTGTTTAGCCAGGACATAGCAAACAAGGCGCTCACCACGGAGATTGTTGCGTTGGAGGCTAAGGTGAAGACTCTGCAGGCGGAAAATGCCAGCCTTACTGCAATTGCGAGAACAGGTAGAATCAGTGATCACGGTGGCGGTAAGTCGAAAATACAGAAAGCCATTCCTGTGAAATACCTTGGAGTTCTTAGGGCGGTTGAGGAAAACCTGACAAAGTGGTGCAAGAACGAGACTATGGAGCTGGACCCTATAGCGGAACAAACGCAGAGACGTTGGACTGGACGTACCATCGAGGTAGAGCCGGTAGAAGGGGCACTTTGGAGCGAAAACGGTGTAGGATATATTGCTACCCCTCCGGGCTATATCATCAAGAATCTGCAGTGGTATACACCTTCGTACAGGGACGAGAGTGATCTGCTGAATGACTTGGTGCGACACGTACTGCGTCAAAGTCCGTGGTGTGATGTGTTTTCCGATGAGGAGCAGCGTGTGTGCTGTCAAGAGGATGTGGCGGGGAGCAAGGAATTGAAAGTGAAGGTGACGCAGAAACTGTCCGACGTGATGAGTGCACGGAAGCGTAATGCGAGGGACAGATTGTTCGGTTCGCTGGGGTACACGAAATTAATGTCTAGATGCACGATGCTGACGACGCGAGCTGAGATGGACGAGCGAGAGGAACAAAAGCGCGAAGCGTCTGAGAAGCTTTTGAAACGGGAAAGTAACGGTGATTTGGATATGGGGAGGTGGCGAACGGCACCGTTCTCAGAGCTGCGATACAGCAAAGGCTTGGTTCCTGACAGCTTCGAAATGGAAGTGAATGGTGATGCATGGTTTAACAACCGAGTAGCTGTGAATGTGCTGGACATCTTCAGGGGTTATTCGATACGACCAGAACAAGTAATGGACATAGAGACGAGCATACTAACGCTGGCGCGCCTGGATGCTTGGCTAGTGACTACTGTGGAGTGTTTGGATGAACCGAAGGGGAAAGGAGGTGCACGGCAGAAGGAGTTTACAAGGCGGTACAGTCAATATGTGGGGGTAGCTTTTCAGCAATTAGTTGGTATGGTGGTGTACTGCATGTCTTGTCTCCAAGGCTCGCAAGCAAGGGAAGAAACGGACGTTGTCGAGAGCGAACAGCAGACTAGTGCACAGTCACGGCATGTGTTTGCAAGCCGTACTGTGACGAGAGAGGCTGTTGAAGTGTGGCAAAGCGGAGAGGGGTCTGGAATTGTTCATGTCGTTGATGATGTAAACCGCTGCTCATCACTTGTTCTAGTGTCCGAGGATTGGATTCAATCGCATATTACGTCAAACCTCGGTGCTGTAATGGATTGTGTGATTGCGCAAGGACTAATTGGCGCAGAACTTTTCGTCGTTGACCCATATGCTGGACACCTGACTGCAAACCTGAATGTCGAAATCAATGCCCCACAGTATGGGGGCATGGAGCGGCGCCATGCAGCCACTGCTGATAACGGTTTTGGCGTAATGGAGGATGGTTGAAATTAGTGCAGTAAATGTGACGTTGACTAGAAGGTTTTTCATGTAGTACATTATCAATAGAGTGCTGCGATTTAGATTTATTCTTCTTCATTATCATCTGTGAATTGGTAATCAGTGTTGGTGTAGAAGCGGTTGAGATAGAAACGGTGGTCCGACCAGTGCATTTGTTTCGTAAATGGCTTGACTGGAAAGTTACTTCGTACGATGTGCACGGTGCCAGATATAGTAGATGCAGGAATGAGGTCAAACCAAGGACCACCTGCACTGTGGGATGCAGTGTCATTGCTGTCAACGGATCCGTTGTCCGGGTCCCATGTGGACCACTTTAAACAAATGCACCCAAGTGATTTTTCCACAGCGGTTTTTGGGGCAAAGCAGGTCATATACTGAACGAAAGCGAGTTCTACAGGTTGAAACAGGTTTGGAGACTGCAGGCGTACCAGTGCCAGGACGCGCCCTACCCATATGGTTCTGTAGTCATCGGCAGTTCCGGAGATGACGACAAAGGAGTACTGCGATCTCTTTGCGGGGCCGAACGATGAAGTTGCAAAGACGCGCTGCTGCTTGTGCCTCGACACGTTTGTGGGGCGAAGCATGCCACTGTGCGGGTCAAAGTCGTCGGCATCTGGGACGTACCCTCCCATGACGTAGGCGGACTTTACCACGGTGACGGAAATGTCCATGTCATGTATTGGAGGGCCTTCTGCCGTGGCGCGCAGTCTAGCGAGGGTGAGGAACGCTTGTGCAGCTGTGTCACCGAGTTGCTGGAATAGCGTTATGGTGCCAGACGGGAACGAGGAGTTGTGCAGCGGCAAAAGAGTGGCAGGATCGGGCTGTCCGTCGATATCTGCAACGAGGAGGGTTGCATCGGGCAGCAGGGAGGCAAAGTCGTGCAGTGCAACGGTGAATCCGTCGCGAACGAGTACTGCACCGTCTGTGGGCGATATCATGCGTGGGTTTCCCAATGTGTTCGATGGGGTATGACCAGTTGGAGTGGCCAAGGAGAATTCCATGTGGCGAATAGTCTCTTCCATGGCTGTGGAGCGCCTTCGAGAGGTTTTCCTATAACTCTGTTTGAACAGAAGATGCGAGTGTTCGTAGGGGCCTGCATCAATGTGTTCCAGGGCGCCATATCTCTGCAAGTCACCGGGAAGATGGTCTAGAAGATGGAACTTGAAAGTTTTGAGACCTGTGGTGTGGAATGGGCCGAGGGTGGAGAGCATTGATTGTTTGAAATAGGAAATGGAGTTCTGGAGGCTTTCTAGTTCGGCGGCAGTCCAGTGCTTGATGCGACCGCGTTTCATGACCCATGCGACGAGGTCAGAGTATTGCGTGCAGATGGAAGTGAGGGGGGCTGTATCTACTTCGTCACAGCATGTGTCAATGAATGCTGCGATGAAAGGGAACACCATGTCGACATGGTGATAGTCTTTGGCTGCGAGCATGCCGCGTATGCCGTCCTCCGTGAAGAGGCCGTTCAAATTGGTGCCCTTCTCACCCTTGGAGAAGTCGACATGAAGACCGGTGATGTAGTAG
Organism: Asparagopsis taxiformis; assembly: GCA_030407315.1. Lineage (NCBI taxonomy): Eukaryota > Rhodophyta > Florideophyceae > Bonnemaisoniales > Bonnemaisoniaceae > Asparagopsis > Asparagopsis taxiformis. The sequence continues at coordinate 38,015 of JALQPE010000026.1, read as the reverse complement.
TCGCGTTCGATAGCGGACAGAATGCTGTTTGAGCCGGCGAGGATGGATTTTTTCACCTTCTTGAAGGTGCGAGGTGTCCCGGAATGGGAGGCAGTGGTGGTGAGGTCTGGGGAGCTGAGGCGGTGGACAATGCACTGTTTGATGAGCTTTGAGATGCCGAGGTGGAGATTGTGCAGAGGCTCGAAGGAGAAAATGTTGTAGGGGTCTAGGGGACTGTTGGTGGGTAAAAGAGCGGTCGATTCGAGGACAGAGTGTTGTTCGAGGAGGGAGAGAGCTTCGAGCGGAGCAGTTGTATGCTCCTGAGCGCTCTCTTGGCGTGCAGAGCGTGTATCATCGAGGGAGCGGGGCTGGTGTGGCGCGCTGGATTCAAGTTGAGTGGCGGGGATGTAGCAGCGGTGGCAGGGATGTGTGGTGGTAGTGCTGTTGCGAGTGCATGAGAGCTCTTTGGCCTCTGGAAAGTCGCAGCAATAATTGGCTAGGATGGGAAAGCATTGGCGGGCAGTTGCAGTGGAGTCTGTGCAGGGGAACCCGGAAGAGAACGCGGTGGATAGGGACGAAAACACTTTTTCGAGTGCTTTATGAAGAATATCAATTTTGCGAGCGCGACTAGCAGAACTAGAGGTTGTCGGCATTTCATCACCGAACAAGGCGTTGGACGAAGGGTTAACAATGTACGGAAGATACCCGACGATGGTGAGGCCGGTACGGATGCAGTGGCGACGGAGGGGGGCGGAGAAGTTGAGCAGTGTGACGTGTATGGGGTATGCGACGATTGCGGAGCTCTTGAGGCTTGTGCTGCTCTTGTCGGAGTACACTTGGAGGAGGCCGGCAAAGGAGGAAGCGGTGGGATCATTTTCCTCTGCCCATACGACCTGTGGATCTTCCGAGAGCTGCACGCGCTGTCTAGTAACCTGGTGCAGCGTTTTCGCGAATTCTGTGTGTAGGGGATGAGAAAATATTGCGGTGCCGTCTGGGGCGGTCTGTGGGGAGGGGTGGAAGAGAGTATTTTGGTCGTTAGCCAGTGCTAACTGCCTGCGGAGCATGTCGACTGGGTCGCGGAGGTACAGCTGTGCCGAGTACTTACCAGTTTTGTCTGGAATGATGTGGCTCTTGTAACCTTCGGTGCGGAAATGTGTTTCGACCATGGAAGCGGTAACGTGGCGACATTCTTCTACGGTGCGAACGGCGCTGTTGAACTTTTCTAGGGAGAATGCGGGGTCTTGTAGGATGGTGATGACTTCGCTCACGCGGCCAGCGCCGGCCTTGTACTCGAGGGTTGTGAGACTGGCGGCGAGGGATTGCACGAGGAGGTCTGCGCGGGAGGGGTTGAGGTTGGTGGCAGTGAAGCGTCACAGGGTGAGTCGCTGGAGGAAGCACGACCAGATTCTGGGTCTGGGGAGCTGGGTTGCGGGGAATCATGGTCGCCGTTTCGAGCAGGCTCATGGGTGACGGCAGGGACACGAGCGTTGTTGAAATGTTGGGGAGAGGGGTTGAAACGGTAGCGACACGTTCGCTCATGCAGCGCGAGCGCATAAGCATCTACGCAGTAGTAGAAGCACCCTTCATACTTGCATTCCATGTCGAGTTTTGACGCAAAAGGGAGGATTGCGAGCTGAACAGGGGAGACTGTGCCGTCCAGATGCGACCAATTTTATTTTTGTGGTGCTTTCGAGACTTGGAATGTAACGTGTTCGTAGTTTTTTGGGTAGTAGTTTTGTGCTCACTCCAGCTGACATCCCAACGGTGGAATTTAACCGAGAGTTCAATCATTTCCAACTGTTACATCACATTGCGTGCTGGCAACGTGTGCATGGAAGGACGAACGACTGCCCTGGGAGATGAATTTTCAATTAATTCATTTGTAATAATAAACTTTTTTATTTCCAAACTTCGTGGAATCTGAATGTGCTTTACAGCGGATATGCCACAGATCATGTAAGGAAAGCAAATGGATTCTCATATATATGATTATATGTTTATATTCGTTGTTCTCGATCCGGATCTCTTTGTTCGGGGAATCAGAGACCATGGCTTGGGCCATACTCAATCTCACTGCCGGCGATGATTTCGAGTATGCACAGCAAGACTTAAGCGGACGCAGAAAGCTGTCCGGTCGACGCCGCAGGCTCCACTCCGCCCTCATCACCGACTGATCTTCTTTGACCGACTTTGCTTTGTACGTGCGCGAATCTTGATCAAGATTCGCGCACGTACCTTCGTTCCATCCTCTACCCTCGAGGGTATGCGTTGAGGGAAGCGTGGGTTTTGAGTCTGACTATTTCCGTTGATGCGATATTTTTCATGGGAAGCCTGTTGACTGATGGTGTGTATTGAGCGGAGGATGGAAGAGAGGTACGTGAAGTTTTGAAAGTATGCTGTGAGGGAAGGTTGATTTTGAGTCTGACTGTTGTGGTTGATTCCGATGTTGTGTAGATGATGCAGGAATGTTGATGACGGAAGGTAAGTTTCATTGAGTGCCAAGATGTGCTTTGCGAAGATATGGACTGCTGACTATGATTATTGTTAATTGCAAGGTTTTTGGATCATGGTTTGTATTGTGTGTAGGATGGATGAGAGGTACATTTGCGAGTTCTCAGGGTATGTAGCGAGGGAAACGTTGGTTTTCAATCTGACTGTTGCGATTGAATCCGATGTTGCGTAGGTGATGGAGGAATAGTGATGACGGAAGGTAAGTCACATTGGGCGCCCAGACCGGTTGTGCGAAGATGCGGAATGCTGACTGCTTTTCTTGGCTACACGATTACGTGATTTATGGTTTTTATTGTGTGCAGGATGGAACAGGTAAGGTAAGTGTGCGAGTTTTGAAAGTAAGCAACGAGGGAAGGTGGGTTTTGAGTCTGACTATTTCCGTTGATGCGATATTTTTCATTAGAAGCCTATTGAGTCATGGTGTGTATTGTGTGGAGCGAAGGTAAGTGTGCGAGTTTTGAAAGTATGCTGTGATGGAAGGTTGGTTTTGAGTCTGACTGTTGTGGTTGATTCCGATGTTGTGTAGATGATGCAGGAATGTTGATGACAGAAGGTAAGTTTTACTGAGCACCAAGACTTGTTTTGCGAAGATATGGACTGCTGACTTTGATTATTCATTGCAAGGTTTTTGGATCATGGTTTGTATTTTGTGTAGGATGGATGATTCAGTCATCCTCTCGGAGAGGTAAGTAAGGGAGTTTCTAGGATATCTGTCGTGGTAAGCGTTGCTTTTGAGTCTGACTGTTGTGGTTGATTCTGATGTTGTGTATGTGATGCAGGAGTGGTGAAGCAGGAACGGCAGGACTGAAGGAGAGTGAAGAAGGGATGTAGGAAGATGGGGAATGAAGCTGTGAGGTGTTTCTGGTATGTGTATATTTTGGGGCATACGATAGAAGTGAGAGTGCGTTTCAAGTGGTGTAAGATTTTGCTGACCATGTTCGTGTTTGATGTCTTGATGATTTAATGGGCTGGGGTGGTGTCGAGGAAAGCGGGGATGGTATTGGGAAGGAGCGTATTTTTTGTAATCTAGGTCGTGAGGGTTCTTGCAGTATGTGCGGATGGTGGTGCATGGCGTTCGGATGGTAGGGAGAACGCGATAGTGAGGGAGATGGGTGATCGACGATATGCTGACAGGTATTTTGTATTCTGGCTGGATACGTATTTCCTATTCTAACCGGGTATTTATTTCCTATTCTAACCGGGTATTTATTTCCTATTCTGACCAGATATGTATTCCCTATTCTAGAGAGACGTATTGTATACGAGCAGTTTCCTAAATGAGAGAATAAAATACGGTCCGATATGGGCCCTGAATTTACCATCCGCTGTAATTTCTTCCCTCCCGGTTTTCGCTGATATATTGTATACTGGATGTCGGGTCCTAGTATTCCGCCATATGTACTAGAGAAAGTGGATGTCGGGTCCTAGTATTCCGCCATATGTACTAGAGAAAGTGGATGTCGGGTCCTAGTATTCCGCCATATGTACTAGAGAAAGTGGATGTCGGGTCCTAGTATTCCGCCATATGTACTAGAGAAAGTGGATGTCGGGCCCTAGTATTCCGCCATATGTACTAGAGAAAGTGGACGTCCGCATCCAAAAAATTTTTATTTTTTTTGGACGCGGACGTTCATTTGTTCTAGTAAATCTCGGGGCCGACTAGGACCCGTACTAGAGAGACTGGACGTCCGCGTCCACTTCCGAAAACACAGACGGAGCATGTGCGGACCATTAAGCGCATCGGCTGAGTATAATACGTCTGCTGGAAGGTCACTCCGGAGGTCTGTGATGACTTCATCATTTGCGGGATGTGGATCGGCGGCCACGTGTACAGATAGTACAGCCTTTATTCCAATTTGAATTTCAGAGCTTGGATCCAGATTATTTAATGATGCACGAATGTTGTCCAGGGTAGGCATTTTTTTGTAACACGGCAAAAACAACGAGGATTTATTTGCGTTTAGATTTAGCTAATGCCACACGGTGCTTGTTTGACACAAAGTGTATGTCGTATGTGTTGCGATCTAGGAACTTTATCTTACAGATATGACACTGTAAGTTAGCTTGGGCAGATTCTCTAGCAGCTTCGACACGACACGATTATGCTTCTGTCCTGCGAGGTGCTGATTCAACTGGAATGAAGAGCTGAACTGGCGCACGCAAAGATCGCTGGAGTATGCACGTGTGTTAGATCGACGAAGTTGACGTTGAATTCGCGCAGTAGCAACACGGTGCGAATTTACGGACGGGCTGTCCGGCATCAATTCCAGACCTCTTGTCGTCGGTTGATTGGCTGAGGAATCCGGCGGTACGTATCGGAGGCATGCGCAGTGGTGGATTTAGTGGACTTTGCAGTGGGTGGTGGCGGCTGACTGACTCGTGTGATCCTAATAGAGCTGTGCGGTACGTGGTATGGCTGTATCTCACACCCACTCTCTGATTCGTTTTCGGATTCCTCTGGAGATGAGTATTTTTCAAATTCCTTGCAGTCGGCTTCTGTTTGTGCTCGCTGTAAGGCGGCCCTGTTGGCCTTCTCACGCAGTACAGCAGGGTCATTGGCGGCGCATTTGATCGGCACTGTACGCGAGTTTACAGTAAATCCAGCTAGCAGATTTGATTTGAAAAATTGGCGCCAAAAATTGTTTTGAAAAAACGCACTTTTCAAGTATAATTTGCTTTGTCAAACTAAATTGACCAGACTGGGAGTCCGCTGTAATTGAACACCCTATCAAACGATGTAGACGTAGTGCTAAGTATGGTAAAATTACCAGGAAGCAGTTTACTGAAATTTGTTCGAGATTTCTTGTAAGTCTAGACTGTGGGAAAACTTCCAAACATAAATTCCAGAAGTCAAAATTTCCGCTTGGTTTTGGCCTTTCTGAGGCCGAATGCTTCGGGACCGGCTGGTCCAGGAATGAGGTCCGACTGGGCCACACCAGTTCTGGGTGAATGGGGTCAGGATGCTTTAGTTGACAGAACACTTTAATGTGGTTTGCGAGTTGTTGTCTGTGTCCGAATAGTAAAAGGTACCTAATATTACACACTTCTTATACTACTTAGCGTCTATCTCTAGCATAGTATTAAGAAGGGTTGCAACTAATTCGGAGTAGAACCATACGAATAGAGCTATCATTCGAATAATTAGACTACCATAGCATAAATTAGATGACTAGACATTGGAATTATATCTAGCAAGTAATTAGAAGTAGATGGAATTAAAAAATGGTCAATCACTTTGCGTGACTGGAATTCATACCAGTAAGCATGATTGGTCGACCGACCGACAGTATCTTACCCCAGTTTTAAGTTGACAAATTCACACCTTCATGTGTGGGAAAATTTCCAAAATAACAAATTCCAAAAATAAAAATTGATTTTTTCCACTTGATTTTGGCCTTTCAGAGGCCGGATGCTTTGGGACCGGTTGGTCCAGAAATGATGTCCGACAGGGCCACACCAGGTCTGGGTGAATGGGGTCGGGGCACAAGGGGTGCTTTAGTTGACAGAACACTTTATCGAATGCTGGTAGTTGTTGTCTGTGTCTGAGAAATGAAGACTACCCTATCCTACTCCCTTCTTATACTGCTTAGTATCTATCTCTAGCAAAGTAAAATGAAGGATTAGGACTAATTCGAAGTAGAAAGTGAGTATAAAGCCGGTAATCGAACAATTCAACTACGATAGCATTAATTAGACTAGGTATAGTAATTCTATCCAGATAATAATTAGAACAAGGTTAGAATTAAAAGAATCAATCAATTTGCGTGACTAGAATTCATACCGAACCGTATGATCGGTCGGGAGACTGACAATACTTTCATCAATATAATAAATAGATCAGAAAATATGAAATCCATTGGAAATTATTAAACTTTTCAGTCTAAAACATTGTTTCTCATCCAAATTCACGCTCAGGGCTGCTAAGCAAAGTCAAATTGAGCGGTAAAATCTCAATTAAGCGATTTGCAGTTCTCTGATCGCAGAGATTCCTTTCAGCCATTTCATTTCCCTATTTCGATAGATTTAAACTATTTGAATCTAGTTCAGTCAAAATCAAAAAGTATTCAGATTCCAGTTCCAGAAGTACTCTCTGCTAACTGAAAGCTAATTGTTATTACATTGAAACTTGAGAATTGGTAGATTTGAATTGGAGTGTGCAATATACTACTTTCAAGAATGGTTTAAGACTATTCTTTCCCCATAGTGGTATTCTCAGTTTTGTATGTATTTATTTATCATCCATTTAAAATTCAATGCAGCTACCAGTTACTGTTGGGTATCATCTCCTTGGAAACCTTCTCAACGGCTCCAGACTACCCTATGTTCAGCGTCATGAAATTATTTTAGTTTTTATGCACGTCTTCCGTAGGCTCAGCGCTGCTGCAGAAAACGTACACCTCACTGATAGTTTTCAAGAAGTTAGATTCTGATCTCTTCCTATACCATGGTTTTTGGCTTCGGGAGTAACTCTATAATATCTAAATCTTAACTTCTCACACCCAGAATATGGCTACTCAGATCTGGCAACATCCACACATACTTTGACTTTTGCGGCAGATAGATTCAATAAGTTGATATTTTTTCCTCCGCAGGATCGTATCAGTAATTTACTACATCCCTTCGGTATACTTATAAGTTCCGTCGAAGTATCATCGACCTCCAGTACTATTTTTGCATTCAAATCTTTAGAGAGATTCAACATATGAATTTCAATTTCTGCATTGGTACTTGTTTTTAATGTACGACGGGAATACGCTCCAGGGAGTATTCTGGTGATTGTCATCACAGTCTGATGAAAGATAAAATAGCTTTTCCCACTATATATCACTCTTTTTTTGCTGACTGATTATGTGTGGTCAATCTATCTTTGTGTTTATCTTTCTTTTGAATCTTGTTTCCCTAGAGATGATTCATAGTTCTTCCAGTCCCACCCGTATTTATGTAAAGCTCTTGCCATCTAATATATTTCATTTCGATTACGGAAAGATAATTACCGTACCGTTTTGCATACCCGAGCCACTAACCCGACCTACAGACTCGGGTCTGTTGCTCGGGCCGGTGGCTCCGATCGTGGATTGCACTTTTTCGCTGCTTGAAGAAAAATATTTCATGTCTCTGGAAGCTCTGGTATGCCCGATTCCATGACTGACAGTACTTCTATACAACAATTGCAGCGCAGGTAGGTTCCAAAATTGACTCGGAATGGAAATGGAATATATTGAATCTCAGAAGCAAGAAATGATTGCTTTGAAGTCGAATTTGGATATTATATCTGGGAGACAGTATTGTAAATTTATGTTCTATTAATATCCCCATAACTGTTAATTTTCTAGTCTTACAATTTTAAAGTATGACTACAGCTTTAAAATGACGGAATATATCACAACACATATGAAATTTAGAGAAATATCTGAAACGGCAATTGAATAGCGTGACCCAGTTGGCTTCGACATACTCCTTTGGAAACCAGTTGATAATCATCCATGATAGATGTAAATGTCAAATAACTGTCTTTGATATGAATCATAGTATGAGCTCCCAACAGGGATAGAGGAATGCTTTTTCCGTCGAGCAGGTCTTGATGCTTCAGTTCATTCACCATTAGGACTTGTAGATGTAAGAAGGATGTTCCTAAGCTAGACCTATTCCACACATGGAGGTTCTCTGGAGTACATGTGAAAAAACTCACTGTTCAGAAAACACTTTCGTGTTCGTCGGAATATAGTTTTATAAAGTATCGTAGAGACAAATGCCAAGTAACACAAGCCGAGACAAGGAGACGAAATACACGAAAACGAGCCAATGTGCTTACATTGCGTGAACGCACAGGAAAAATGCTACGGAAACAGTTCCTGAAATGCCACTGCGACGAAGGCAAACCACGACTTCAATAGATACCTAGCAAACGAAGCGTAAACATCAAAGACAGCATGCACCCACGCGCGATACTGGAAACAGACCAGTATAACTTAAGCAAGAATCGGAATACGTAGGAAGTCTGTGCATACAACCGCAGCTTGCATAATGATATCCCACGGACGAGAACCAGCCACAGCGTGGCGCCGCTCAAGAAAAGACCATCGTTATGGTTAAGTTGGTCACCACGAATGAGTCTTTACGAAGAGTCGAGAATAATAAGAAATGGGGTCAGTATGCAGCGAAACGTTGGTAAACGTATGTAACGGTGATACCTGAGCGTGCGAGAGTATTCTCAATTCCCGAAAGTTGAGATGTGCGTCGAAATTACCATCTTCAACGCCGATAGGTCCCTAGGAGGAATATGGATAGCAGAGGGATAGTATTCAGAGACCAAAGTGAGTGCACCGTTTTCTTGAAGTGGAAAAGGAGCTTCGCAAGAGTAAATTCTATTTCGGAAACCAAAATAGCTTCCTGAAAACAATTCCATAAACTATTTTCGATCATTATGTGGGACTAAACGGGCGGTTAGACGCAATAACTCTGGTAGCCGCCCAAACGTCTCGAGTCGGTGTCAGATGGTCGGCTTCGCACTCCTGGCTTCTACGGACTCAAGAATTTGAAACTATCTTTGGTAATCTGACCATTGGCAGTTAACGCAAAGATTCGTTTGCGCTACTACAGATACCCATGCTACCGAGGCTCAGCACCCCGTTAGGGTGGCTTTATCGCTTTGTGGATTTTCTACTCACTACAATCCCAACGTCAGGATATACCCTATCAGTTGTGAATACTAAACTACGCTTCGTGACTTCTGCAGGTCCACTTTTGCAATTTCTCTTGTCATAAAAATATTGTAATACATGCGGTTATATAAGTCATGTAGGAAAACAGGTATGGCCACTCCAAAAAAAACCTACAATTGTTGTTTCCAAACACATAAGATTTCTTAAAATAGTAACTGACAGTATGCATGACCAAAACAATGGACAGAAAACAATCTCATCTTCGATATTCGTTCGACAATTATGTCTAGGTGATAAACATACCGGTGAAAGTCAATTTATTCCTTATTCCCTTCATTTTTGAAGGACCATTCATTTCAGTTTGACTCAAGCCACTGTCAGATTTTTCGTGATTCTGCCTTCGAAAGTAATTCTTACCGTTTCAAAATCGTTATGGAGTTCGATAGATTAACAGTGAGCAGTATAGAGATATTCTGGGGAACTTTTTCGATCAAAATACGATTCCATGAACTTTCAACTAGTTTGGAGTCTCGGAATGGTTATAGATGTACGAATCTTCGAATAGTTGTTCCACCTAAGTGGATAGCCCAATCATTTGAAAGAATGGAGTGAATAGATTCGTACACGAATCGATGATTGATAAAAGTGAATCATAATCGATTATAATTGAGCAAGTGTACTACCGAGTATTTAAAATACTCATTCTATCACAAAATAATTTTGCACGAGGAGCTTCTAGATACGTGGGATACTTTCCTAGGAAAATCCACTAACATACACGCTCGCATCGCTGTCCTGAAATCAGTGTCTTGGAGCATGCACGCGTCAGCTGATATGATTATGGGTTACATGATTTCAGATCAGTACCTTCGAATGGCATCATTTCCAGACACTTGCCGCAGTTTTTCTTGTCACTGTAGAGAAAGAATACCAGACTCACATACACCTGGATAGAACACGGCGTGTATATAACGGGAATCAGATAAACATAGGATTCATCCGAAGGAGCCCAGAGCTGAAAGATAAGAAGGGATAAATTGTGTTTGATAAGCCACCGAAACGAAGAGTTTATATATCCATCAAAGCATAATATCATTCAACGAACAATGTCAACTTCCGGAACCATTTTGGGAAGGAATAACCGTCGTTTATTCAGATCAAATCCAACTGGACTAACTGAAATTCATATTCTCAATCTTTCGAAACGATCGAAAGCGAAAGTAATGGTGAGGGTTGGTGAAATCTCAGCTGAGTTTTTAACCTTACCGAAAGGATGTGATCAGACACTTCTTCGTCAATGCAGAGGAATACACATACAGGTCACAAATCTAAATGGAATTCCCATCAAAGTCTGGATAGATACGACGTCGTCAGAGTAATCAAATATCATACACTGATATGGAAAAGCACTACGAGATATTACAAACCCAATAACTGAATGCTGAGAATGGAAGCACTAAGCGTAGAAAAGTACTTGAACCAAATAAAGATAGAGTTTGTTATGTGACATAAACCAGGGCGTAAATCTTCCGCTCTTTGCCTTGTAGAAAGCTGTGGTCTACGCAAAACTATTGGGGTGCCTTCGAGCGGTTGGAGAATGATCTTAAAAAGGTAAAGGATAATTTTCGCTATTCAGACAAAAGTTGATTTTGATTCGAATAGAGGGATCAACTTACGGTTAGCCTGTATTGGATTGCAATAGAAAAATCCAGCCAAACTATATTAAGCGTACTTGAAGATTTTTCGATTAGATTGGAAGCAGACTGAGCAAAGACTAACGTCTGAAGTCGATAGTTTTCGTAATGAATAATATTAAAGTGAGGATAAATCACTCGCCCCGTCAAGCTTAAGAAATATTTCAGTTCCTATAACTATCACTCATATATACAGTATCGAAGGAGGAGAAATTTACCCGTATTCATGCATTCTAAGTGTATCGACCACAGTTATGGAGCACCTATTTGCGACAGTGGATACAAAATTCCCCCAATAAACCAATCTATCAGAAACGTAAATGGAAGAATGTAGAAATAGGAGGATTTGATACAGAGAAGGGCATACAAAGAAATTACAAAGTAGCAGCCATAAAAATACAAAACATTACTCTGTTTCGAGCTCCTACGGCAGGAAAAATTTCAACAAAGGTTCAATAGATTTGCAAATATATTCAAACTGTAAGAATTCTAGAAATCTTTGTATGCTGTGCTGTAAGAAAATAGTGAAATTGAAATATCCTGTGGTACGGTATGTTTAGTTCTTTACCAATTCAAAACGATTTTCCTTTTCTCTGAAACTCGGCCCTGTCCTGAATCTCAGGTAATTTGGCATCAAAGTAGGAATAGGGCAACGTCGCACAGCTAGCAGTACATCTGCAAGTGGTGATGCTTTTCTGGATGGGCCCTTTTCCATGGGACCTATGTCCTATTGTACGCTTCACTATCCGAATCCTTACTTGCTGCCCACGAACTCGTACCTTCAGCATGGTCACACCTTCCATTTCACAGATCTTCCCGATCGATACTAGCAAGTTGCTGTCATGGTTTGTAATGTAGCATTGAAATATATCAACCTTCCGTTAATTTAACATCCGGTAATATTTTCTGGGGATACCCTGCCTGCTCGCCACGGCGAATTGGTAGAATACACATTTCTCATATTACAGTTTTCACCCTGTTGCTACATTGCTTCCTGCCAAGCGTAAGCCGTAAGCGGCGCTACACCCTTCACCTACTACTCAATATTGTTTTGGAAGAAATCCAATATTAGGCAATTCAGGAAATTATATATCCGTTATTGGCAAAGGGGCATGTGATAAGTGAGGTACTAGCTCAGGACAACTGAGCTTCATATTTTCAATAAAATATCAAATACTGTTCCCAGGAGTTTTGAAAATCCATTGTAGGTCAAGTTTCTGGACCAAGTACACTACAACCACACTTGTGAGGACTCCATTGGCATAAAAAACTGCCAGCCACCGCCGCCGTCACACTGTCACACACCACACCAGTCCACGTGGCGACACGATTCATGGCACGGTGCGTTTCACCAACGTACCAAACTGACAACCCTACTTTGCAGATACGCCGCTGGTATGTTCATGACCAATAGACATTTACAACACACATTCGCCTTCTTCTTTACCCCGCTGTCGGTTGGACTCTTTGTCGCCCATCAATGCGGAGCTTCTCAGTTGCCCCAACACACCGATGCATTGGGTATTTCACGAGGAAAGTTTTGTGAAGAATGTTGGTTGAAGGAGATGAAGACATTGACGAACAGTGTTGTGTTTTAGCTAATGTGTAAAATAGCCGGGACGCGAGTGGCGTGGCTGAGAGAGAAGGAGATTGCGAAATTGGCGTACACGAGGGGCGGGAAAAGTAATTCGTTCGATGAGGATATGTTTGTTGAGCAATTTAGAATGATTTGTTGCATTGTGAGACAAAGTCGACGTGAGAGATAGAAGGCGTTCTTCACCGAGGCGAAGGGACAGGACCATCACGTGTTGATATTTCACACGATGGACGTGGTGCTCGGCGAGTTGAAACGGCGCGGTCTGGAGGCGCGGAAGAACGGTGATCAGGAGGGGCTGGGTGACTTGTTTCGAGAAGAAGCGGGAGGCTTTGTGATGGAAGAGGAAACGTTTATAAGAGCGGCAGATAAAGTGTACCATGGGTGATTAGCAGAGAATGAACATGCATGACTGATGGCATTATATGTGCTGTGCTCAATTTATTGAATCCCTATTTGGCCATCGATGGACATCAACACCACGTCAGTAAACAATGCCGTCTGCACAATCTACCTTAACCATCTTTGTCAGCTCCAATGATTGTATTTCCCTCCTCGCGAGCCGGCGCGTTTGCTAGCACCGCAATAGTCACCGTGCCACTCTGTTCATCATTTTTGAGAACGTCGTGCGCCGCACGAACGAGTTGTTCCAGTCTACGCAGTTCCTTGTCCTGTTATTCAATGGCACGATGCAGCGCTTCAAAGTCGTCCGATGTAAGTGCGCTACTTTTTGACCGTACCTCACCGCCGGAAATAATGTCTGAAATATCGCCCTGTAAGCTCTCCAACGCCGCCGAAGTCGCGTTTGCCGCTGTGCATAGACAGCCGGATCAAGCACAGTACTGAAGTGTTTACTAGACTACAGACCCTACCGACCTCGTGCAAGTACGGAAATTATGTGAAACATTTCTACATCTCGAGCATCGCTGTTTCCGTTTAACACGGCGCTCTATGGATCCGACAATCCTTCTCTTTCTAGGTCTTCCTCGCGGCGGTGGAAGAACAAGTGGAAGATGCATCCCATATGTTCTTGGTATGGACAAAAGTATGCTTATGAGAGGTACTTCGTAAAATGGGAGGTCTGAGTACTGTTCTTTGTAAAGTTTCGTGCTGTCATACTTGTCCAAGAGCGACTTGAGGTCAATTGACCCTGCATTGCACACTTGCGCTGCATGAATACAAGGAAACGAAATCGCAGACCACTTACCACATGAGCAGGTTCTAGACTCTGTATCCACGACATAGCTTACAAGATGGCGGTGTCTAGAGCGAACAATCCCGACGGTTTGTGAGCTATTTGTGAAAGTGACGCCGTTTCCAGATTCACTAGCTTCTGCATCTAGGATCTTAAGCTTATTTGAAACAGCAGAAACTAAATCACTTTCTGCAATCTCAAATGCTTTTCTCGTGCTGATTAAATGGCGTTTCTGGTCTGTTTCAACAAGCAGAACGAAAGCAGTAACAATTGACGCTTTTCGTGGCGCCATATTGGCATTATTCATCAACTCAACCCCTTGTGTCGTAGATCTACCATACATTCCACCTCTCAAGAGTGGGAACTGCTCCTCAAATGGTATTTTAGATACATAATCTCTACCTTTTTGGGTGAACTGCAGAGTCAATGTACGCAGATCTGCTTCGCTGAAGCATTTAATTGCTCCTGCATATATCTTCTCGGTCGAGCTGTCGGCATGCTTCAGTATGTTCGCACGCCTGTGAACAGAACAGAGGAACTGTTTCGCACATGGCAGGAACTTCTTGATTGCACTCTGCGCACCCTTGTCTTGATCGGTAACGATCCGTGTGCAAGGTTTGTTAATATCTAGACAAGCGGATGCAAACTCAAGAAACATGTTCCATGTCCTACCACATTCATTGTCGGCGACCAGCATGGAACACAGGAGGACTTGTCTTCGTCCAACATCACTGCCGTACAGCGAGAAAAGAGTTCCTTTTGTTGGTCCCATGCAATGTGCAGCATCTGCACTGTACAATGGAAGCAATTTAGGGATCATAAGTCGTGCTACAGACGGTGAGTAGAATGTAGCATACAGAAATGATGTCCCTGGCTTCACAGAATGCTCTAATCGATCTCTGAGCGATTCTAAATCGATCACAGAACTGGCACTGTGTTTCCCATTGTTTTCACGTGCAATGCGCAACGTGCCTTCTATCATTTCCCGCTTGGTCATGCTTACATATTTCGCTTGGTGTCCATTGGATTTGAGCATCTTGATGTATTCAGGGAGCCTGGCCAATATTTGCATATCAATTAAGGCCTGTTCTTCGTTTGTAATAGCAATTGTACGATAAACGAAGCGGATAAGTCTGATCTGGTGTATGGTGCAAATATGCTTCTCACTTCCATTAAATTGAGAGGTAGTCCTGCAATAGCTCTTTCCTTGAGTATTGGGGATAACATTGGTGGTGTGTAGGCGGTTTTGCCCATTCTAGTGTTCAATTCTGGAAATCTACAACAATGATTAGTCCAATGGCGCACTTTCCAGTTTTGGTCCTCTGTTTTGCTGATTCGCACACGGAAAGGGCAACTGGGGCTGACACAGCGAGCAAAAAGCTGTTTATTGTTGAATCGGGGGTGAAAACCACTTTTCTTGTCTGGTAGAAAGCAATGCCTCCGATTGGACCACTCACTATACTCACACATAGCAAGTAGAGCTTCATCGCGATTACTGAACATCTGTCCGATGAATAATTCGCAGTTATGGAGCTCAGCGAGTTTGAGTGGCGTACCACCCCTCCATTTACTTTCATCTCGACCAAATGGTTCCTGCAGTAGATCGGATAGTGATGGAGGGTTTGTTCTGATTGGGACTAATGCTTGAGTCTGCTTTTGTCCCATTGTGTAGGTATTGCTCTGAAGAACACACTATTCGAAAGTGTCTCTGACTGCCCTTTTATTGTAATCTTCCTAGAGGAGAAGTGCTACCTGCATGTACTGACATCTACCCATTCAACGTACTATTCCGAGGTTCTTCGTACCTTCGTTGTGTTGGGGCAACTGAGAAGCTCCGCATTGATGGGCGACAAAGAGTCCAACCGACAGCGGGGTAAAGAAGAAGGCGAATGTGTGTTGTAAATGTCTATTGGTCATGAACATACCAGCGGCGTATCTGCAAAGTAGGGTTGTCAGTTTGGTACGTTGGTGAAACGCACCGTGCCATGAATCGTGTCGCCACGTGGACTGGTGTGGTGTGTGACAGTGTGACGGCGGCGGTGGCTGGCAGTTTTTTATGCCAATGGAGTCCTCACAAGTGTGGTTGTAGTGTACTTGGTCCAGAAACTTGACCTACAATGGATTTTCAAAACTCCTGGGAACAGTATTTGATATTTTATTGAAAATATGAAGTTCAGTGGTCCTGAGCTAGTACCGCACTTATCACATGCCCCTTTGCCAATACTGGAAATATGATTTCCTGAATTGCCTAATATTGGCTTTCTTCCTATCGTTTTTCGTCTATACAGAATGTATCCTCGAAACCTACATCTGAAGATTGTGAGGTTCTCGAGCTGGTGAACCTTTCCGAGACGATACGCATCTGTCTCATCATATGGATTTCAAATGTTGAACCACCCAATCGTGGCTGCGAAAGATACGAAGATTAAACGGTGAAATGGCCGTCTGAAGAGGCTCCAATGCGTTGTGAACTTTATTATCTTATCATATGCTTCTGGAATGGGTAAGGATGGTTCTAGTTCCATCTATTTTTACTGTCCTATAAGTTGATCAAATGCTCGCATAGCGAGAATTTAAAAATTACAGACCGTGTTCCGGCGCCAACTGCCAAGCTCCAGAAAAATCATTAATGGAAAATAGCACGTGACGAAGAGGGCAACGTCGACTTACTTCTGGAACTGCTGACCTCATTTGTCCATCGAGTGGCCTCGATTTTGATCCATAGGCAGGGACATTAACAACAGTTTTATCATGCCACCAATAAATTGAACATTATTTTAGGTTTTTCTTCCGTAGTTCCACTTTGTTTAATACCTGTATTGCATAGGTTTTGTCGATTCAGCAGAGGGTAGCATTCTCTGTAAGCCGAATTGGTAAACCACCTCGAGGCGTTCGAGCCCTTCTATCCTGGCAGCCAAACCAGGGTGTAGGGTGGTAGAGCAAAGGCGAGTCGCCTGTACTAATTTTGGCTGTAAGGCCGAACAGATAATCCTTACAGAGTCTATTGGTAACATGGTGAGTTATGGTGTCATATCGAAAGGATGTTAGTTCCCCAGCCCTAATAGAGAAAAAGGAAGGGCACCAGGGCCGTAAAGGATGAGTTCCTGGTGGAAGAGGACACAAGAAGATGTCCGCGTGTGTTAAATAGGGAAGAGGAAACGGGCCCTACATAATAATATATCTGCTGGTTTAGCGATGTAGAAAGCCATAGGCTTATAGGTAACTCTAAGGCCGATCTTCGAGGAGCCGTTAATATGTCACGAGTACCGGTAGCTATAAGCTGAAGAGGAACGGAAAAATCTAGGATGCGAGCATAAAAAAGGAGCACTTAGAACGGGGAGAGATCCTGAAATAATGAAAGCGAACAGTTAATTCGTAGCATCAGTTTACCAGGTAGCGGAAAGAAGATCACCATCGGTGGGCATTTGTAAGGGGTTTGCTGTTACAGTGACGCATGAAAGTGAAATTGCAGTAGGTAGAAAATACTCAAAGCGTGAAAACCACCATACAGGTGTCCCGCGCCTCGGTAGCAAGGGTAGTTGTGGTAGAGCAAGTGGGTCTTCGTGTCAATCGCCGATCTAGAGGTTACCACATAGATCTCCCGGTGATGTCAGGTGAAGGTTGGGATGCTCATCTACGGAATGCGTATGGATGGATCGAATGACGTAACCTGTCGAGCGGTATAGCTCAACCTGATTCTTCCTAAAATGATAGAAAATAGAAATGCAAACATTGTTCAGTGGAGTCGTAAATTACTCGTTTGTTTAGGATGCCTCTAGAGGCTTAAGCATTCTTGCTATTCCAGAGGCATTTTTTACTTTTCTAAGTTACTGTAATTGCTTAAGCTAGGTAGAATGATACAAATAAATATCCTTGGGTGCATTAAGTTGAGCCCTAGTTATGGGAGTGACTGCTGGAACCCCCGTTATCGCCAAATGTTCGTCTTACAATACAAAGTAAACTGGGTCAGCATTATTAAATTTTCCCCTTGAGCGATCTTTATTTTCCCCAGTGGGTCCGTCCCACTGACTTTCCAAAGTACTGCAAGGTTGTTTCCAATTTCTATTCCCGAATTGGATTCATTCGGTAATATTTTCATACGACACTACCACAGCAGAGACCACATCGTTGTATGAATGGTATGCTTCGGCCACAGAAGAGTGGTAGTGGCTTGAAAGCTGACCAACAGGCACCTGAACATGTTTGATTGAATGACACGCGCCTCACTGGTGACGAGTGAAAACGGGAAGGGAGATTATTTCGTATCCTGGGAAGACTTGAAGATATACGAAATGGTGTTTTGAGATGGAAATAGGACATACATGGTTCTTCTCTGATGTATCGACTGGAATAATCTGGTCTCGTATGCTACACGGCGCTAAATTTACAGAATCAAAATAAATTTTTGGTAGTTGGACTGCCACCCCACCCAATTCATCGAACGCAAGTGCTCCACTATGCCGTCTTTTCGTCATTTCAAACTTATTATGGGAATGAGGCCAGCAGGAGGTCACTCTCTACTTCTCAAGAGAAGCACAACGACGCTTTCACTCTCTGTGAGATCCTGCTTGAGGCTTACTAGAATTCTGTGACGTACAGTAACATAGCCAACTGTTTTCGTGGTGTCGGTTTGTGGTTTCAGCAAAGGAAAGATTTCTTTTTGACTTCATATCCTGCTCATACATATCTAACTATTATGGATACAATTATCAACAAGATGCGTTTATGTCATTCAACTCTTTGGTAAAGGAGATGAAAAGCAGTTGCAACTTATTCCGATCGGATGGAGAGGTGCTTCATAACGGCACAATTAACAGTTCAATCGGTGCTTTGCTTATTGGAATAGATATGATTAATTCACTTCGTAATCGCGAACGACAGATAGCGATTAATTTTGAGGAACTAGCGGCGCGGGCGAAGGAGCTCCTGGTTAGGAGCTCCTTCGCCCGCGCTTTAGTACGAAACATGGCCTAGGCCGTGCTGGGTCGAAGGAAAGGTCAGCTGAAGCTAAACATCGGAGGACGTGCGGGCAAAGGGAGGAGGAAGATAAAGAGAGGCATGATAATTGGTTAGCACTCAGACATTCACTTCTTTGGTTACTGAAAGAGACGAGAAGATTGCGTAGGATTCGGGCACGGCTAAGTTCCAACGTACATTGAACGGCAAGTTATGCGATTTCTTCAGAATTAACATAAATTAAAGATCATTTGAATTGCACACATCAACCATGAACTAGAATTTGCTCCACCGATAATCACCTGTGTGATACTAGATCCAACTTCGTATGTGAAACAGAGACAGTTCCAGAGGTTCTCTTTCAAGAAAAAGAGTCGCAAACGACGTGCGATCGTATGGAGAACTGTGTCGTTAAAGCACGAGGTCGAGCGAGTCTTCAAACCTTGTTTTTTCTTTAATTTTCAGTTTTGACCCACTACTATGAACACGGATGATACCAGGGCCCCGGCCATGGTCACGGCCACTACCACGCACCCCCACCCCGTGGTACACACTGTACCATACCCTGTGTATCCACCACGATAGCTGCGCTGCTTCCCGCGCTCCTGCACACGCTGCCACCCTCCCCCACTTCCATCATCCTCCCCGCTCCCCTCGCCCACCGCATCCTCCGACCCCTGCAAACTCCGGACGCGCGCGAAGCGCGCATCTAGCACTAGCAGTAAATTTTAATGTTTTTCCCCTTTATAATGTATGCATTCGAAATCATGCATTCGAAATCTATTTCTTCTCCCTTACCAGAGTTAGGAAATGTAGTACTTTTGTTTTCATGACATAACGGAGAAGTACCTTCCTACGTTTTGTAGGAAAAATTTCGGCCCGTATCTCCATCGTTGTTGATTTCAACCTGTTTATCATTTGGTGGTGAGCTCTGCATACCACTATCACCCCATTCATTGGGTTTCCCGTACAATTAAACGCTATATTTGTCACCAGTATTTCATTCCAAATGGAGTACATATAAAAGAATATTGCCCGTCGGGTTGCTATTGGAAACTGAATTCATACACGGACGTGTTTCGTCGGCTATATTTCTTTATTTCTTAGAGTACACCTCTGTACAGAACAAAATACAAACGCGGAGAAGAGATGGACCATACAAGCGACATGGATCTGTTTTCTTGTTCAATACCGCCCTTCATGATCATAATTTCACGTTTTGGTCATTTTACTCTTGATGATTTCTCGTTACCTCGTCATCCTGCGCATTCCCTTCAAGTGCTTTAAATAAGACATCATGGAAGGTGCATGTAACCAATTGCGGTGCACGCCCGGTTTGGAAATGGTACTTACTTTGCCCTGTGTAGTATCTCAGGGAGTTTTGCAACAAAGATGGACGATGGCATTGTCGCTCAGCTGACCGCTCCTCTGCTAGTGGCGATGCCTGTTCGGATCTGCCCCTCTTCCTTGGGGCATATATCCTATTCTCAGCTATACTATCCTATTCCTCACTTGCTGCCCGCACGCACACGTACTTTTGGCGCTCGTACTCTCAGCAAGATTTTATCTTCCGTGTTATCGATCTCTCCGATCGATAGCAGGAATTGTAATCTAGCTTTGATGTGCATTACCGTTGCACTATTGACTATCCGGTAATGTTTTCAGGAAATGACCCTTTGGCTCGCCACGGCGAAGTAACTACACCTTGCCAGTACTGCGTGGTGTCCACGTGGCTATACCTCTTCCTGCGAAACTTCAACAGCACTTCAGAGCCCCATGAAGGCGTGGTCACTATCTCGCCTTCATTTGTATTGCAATGCGCTCTTGGCCTATACCTTGAGGCCACGCTGACCCAGACTATCCAGACATTTCTGTAGCATATCCTAGACGTCCTCGGCGATCTGATGAAGCGGTTCCCAAGTGCGGTCGGGAACATCCGGGAGTCCATCCCATTCCACTTGAACCTCGAATCCTGTTGCGGCCTCTCAAAAGTCTCTTAATTCGGAAACATCTTGATAGATGTTACCGAATGCTCGGTATACTTTAAAATTTCATCATCTGGAACCTTTCCATCGAGATACGCCCAATAGAGAAGCAAGCGACGCGCGTGTGAAGGACCAACCGGAATGGCGGTCGCTAATGGGAGTTCTAGAATTGCTTGCCGTGTCAGGGCGTGGTGAACCAGATCGCGCAGTTGAACTTGCGTTTCGCACGTCGCTCGGTCGCGGTGACGACCGGGTGGTACAACGGCGCAACGCGCAGGGATCGATCGCAACACGGGATTCGCGGGCCGGCGCAAGCCGTGATCTCAGGGTGAGGTCACCGAGTAAAATCGAGCACAACGCGATCTGCGCAGGGTCGTAAATCCCTGGCCGAGTAGTATGCGACGCAACGCGCGGTATCGCGGTGCGACGCTGTTCGACGGTCGGTGTACGCGGCGCGCGCACGTACGTCGGCGATCGTGAGCAATCCGCACGCAAAGTCTCAAGGCAATCGGTCCTCGCGACGCACTAGACGGTTAAATCGTAGCTGCGAAAGCGCAGGCTGTTTATTGGAAAGGTGCGAAGCAGAACAACCATTAGTAGCTAACTACTCAGGACAGGTTGTCCTTGCGCGGCCGGCGGTCGCGCGCTCGCACGCAAAAGGGAAATATTTGGGAAAAGACTTTCGTCACAAAAAACCCAAAAAGGGGAAATAATGGGAAATTCGTAGAAATCACTACACGTGGCGCCGGATTCGAGGTTTCGTGGCAACGTTCGCGCGCACGCGCTCGCATCGACGCTCCGTGACACGAAATCAAAACACCACGCGTACGCTCGCTTACTAACGAAGGCGGATGCACGCGAATTCAACCCGACGCAATCGCAGCGAATGCGCGCGCGTCGACGAAATAAATTGCGCCTCATCGTGTACTTTTCAGTTTCCTTCTTTATGAGACTCTCCACCTCGTAAACAAGCGGATATTTAGCACGAACGATTTTACGCGGTCCTCGCCACAGGAACTGGAGCCTGTGACCCTACTTTGCGCCGGCCGAACCAGAATAAAACTTCCTTCGATAAAATTTACTGGCTTCACGTTGTGTGCGATCATCTGCGTAGAATGTTCCTTGGTGATTTTCTCACTGACGTCCTTGTGCAGCTCTTCCAATATACTCTGCAGCCTATCTATGCGTAATACCTGACGAAATTCCAGCTCCTCGACACTTTCCATCTGTGGAAACGAAGAGACTAATAGTTCACGCATCAGCGGTCTAGAGGGAATCATTCCTGTGAATACTTCTATTGGTGTGCGGTGCACTCTGGGATCCTCCTTCTTTCTAGAACCCAGTCTTTTCAGAGTTGCATGGTTGATAATGCTCTGGATAAAGTGTAGCACGGCCTGCCAGTCACGAGGGGCGAGTCTCCATTTGGACAATACTGCCTTGCATGACCTTTAATCCTGTCTGCAAATGCGTTCTACAGACCCGTTCACCCATGGATAATATGCGGTTGTGTAGTGGTTCTTGACCTTGAATTCTTTCTGTAATGAGGCTAGTAGTTGAATTTTGAAATATGATCCTTGATCACTGACACACCAAACCATAGTCTCGAAACATGCCACCCAGCGAGATATAGCTTGTGCCGCAGTATCACTCGTTGCTTTTTCAGATGGCCATAACCATACGTAGGAATACAAGTCATCGCGGAGGATGAGCACGTATTGGTAGTTATCATTGCTAGATCCCATGTACAGATAGTCCATGTGTACCCACCTCATTGGGTTTCGACCCATGCAACGCAGCTGCAAGGGGACGCGGGATTGTGTTTCCGCTCCGAGTGACAATGCAATGATTGCAAAAGCGGACGAACAGAGACAATTCCTCACTCATTCCATCCCAATAAAAGGATTCACGCAGAATACCCCCGGTTGCCTCACATCCTCGATGTCCCATAATACCAGCGTGTGATGATACGATAAGCTTAAGTATCAGCTCTTCAGAATCCTTTGGAATCCATATCTTTGATTCAATCCTATATAATCCATCAGATCCTCATGCCAGGTTGTCATCCTTCTCCGTGCACAGCTCCTATGCATCCTGAATGAGCTTTTGGTCTGACCAGATGAAATCATCCTGAACAGGAGACGGCACAGCTGCTTTTCTGCTCATTGAGAGCTTACATAATGTTTTCAGTCCCTTCTGTGACCCTTGGTCCATCTTGTAAGTATGTCTGCGAATATATTATCTTCTCCAGATATGTGCTCAATCACATAATTTCACCTTGACAGAAACAGTGCCCATTGCTGAACTTTCGATACTACGTGTCGCCCTAGAGTAGGCTCCAGCGCCCGAGCCGCGAAAACGAATAATAAATTTCGATGATCTGTAAACACGTACACTGTCTGTCCGGTAAAGAAGAAGTCTATTCTCTCGAAAACTTTAAATATTGTAAATGATTCCTTCTCGAAAGTGCTCCAGCCGAGATCAGATCCCTTAAATGCAGATCCCATAAACTCCATTGGGCTTTGGACTTTCAGTTCACGTAGCTTTCCGAGATCTGACTTGTCCACTTGTGTTACTACCCCATCCCAAAACCTCTCTGATGCATCAGTAAATGTACAGATTACTTTATCTGGTGCGGAATATGACAACTGGACAACGTTGCGTAATTTTTCTTGTAGCTCACGGAAGCTTTTCTCGTGCTTTGCTCCCCAAGAAAGATTTCGCAACTGCAAGTTTCTGAGGGATCTCTCAGTTCTTTTCCCTACCTTCGATATGCTTGCTCAAGCAACTGCTTGAGTTGCTCCACTTTTTCGGCAAACAGTGGTATTGCAGTTTCCATTCAGCTACAGCAATGAAAAAACTCACACAATTCGCCCGATGCCAATGGTGCATCGATATCCTTGAGTGCTGTCAGCCGCGCAGGATCCATCCTGTATCCCTCCTTGGATATGATCCGTCCTCACCATCGGACTTGAGTAGCAAGAACATTCACTTGCGTGCTGAGAGAAATAATCCGATATCTGCACAGATCTCAAAGAATCTGGAGATTACTTTGAGTAGTTCGTCGTCACTGGCAGCATGGATGTAATCATCCAGCCAAGCTTTCATATTCCATTCGAGCTCCCGAAAAAACGTCGCCATTGAGCTCTGGAAGTGTACAGTAGCTTTCGTTAGCTCAGGATAAAGGCGTTTGGACAAAAAGGTTCCTTTCGGCGTAACAATTCCGCTCATGTTCCGTGAATCAGGATGCATTGGCACTTTCCAGTATCCTGAAACGAAGTCCAGCACAGCAAACATGAGCTTTGAGTGAAGTCATGTATCTCAGAATCCACATGAAGCATCGACCATGCCATTTTTACAGTAGCCGCATTGCCAGGGCGGAGGTCAACGGCAACTCTGTAATTCGCTCTTGATCCCTTCTTCGGCACGAGAAGCGGTGGTGCTTGCCAAGTGGCATCTGGGTTCGGTACAAGAAATCCCATTTCCACAAGCTTGTCGACATAACTGCACAGAAATCTTCTCTGATCAGCTGAATAGCGGCGGGCTTTAGCTTTAACGGAAACGGCTCCCTGCCTGATCTCAATCCTCATGGGCGGTAGATTGGCTGGTGGGTACTTTCCAAAACGCACTCTCATGATATTTTTATACTTGTGTAATATTTCTTGCAATTGTTGCACTCCAGCGGGTAACATTCCGTCAGTGCAGGAATCATCCAGGCGAAGCGACAGATCCCAATATAGTTCCTCTTCGGGGTCGTGGCCGAGATCAATATATCCATCAGCGTCTGGTAGGCAGTCGTCCTATGCACCTCCTTCGCAATGAAATACGCCTCCATTACGAGTTGAACTACACATGGTGCCATTATTTTCTGTTCGGTAGTCTTGAGCGCTATGCAACTGGGACATATCGATGACACCATTGGATCTATCACATGCGGCTTCCAGAAGTGTGCGGTCTTTAATTCCACACAATTCTAGCATCAGACTGGAAATGAGCGTATACGGTGCATTCTGTTCACACACTAGCCATACAATACCCCTTAGACATAGTAATGAGCAGTGCCTAGCTCGTAGACTGACATCTGCCACTACCTTGGCATAGCATTTAACCAGGCCTATATCCTCGACAGCTGGTTCAAGCATGACAGGCGTTCTAGTGCGACTACTTGCAACTGCTGACACGCCTGAAGCATCTAATTAGGTAGTGTTTTGGATATGATATTCTAATCATAACCGTCATCCGTCATTACTATACATTCAACTGCTCCATGCAAGAAGGACGCGCTGAATATAGTAGAGTGGTTTTCGATCTCTTCTCATGAGAAGAGATCGAAAATCACGTAAGGTAATTCGTAAGAACAACTTCAGTTGTTCTTATGAATTACCTTACGTGGCGATGCATTCTTCTTATTGTTTCTATTCTCATTGAATTGTTCATCCAATAGTTTCTTCTTCTCTGCAGGTGGTGTAATTTCACAATCCTTGACACGATGCATCCCTCCGCATTTTGGATTAGGGCATTCAACAGCTGTGCGTTTACCTTGAATAACATTTTTCCCATTGCTGCCTACTTCTGCTCGATGCTCTGTCACACTCTCCCCACAGCGCTTTCCACTTCTTCTACTACGTTTGCCATCGGTGCGAAATTCGTGCGACTGTGGGATGCATTTTCCCTTTCCTTGGGCTTCCACGGTTGTCGTCGACATCCGCCCGCTCAAACAGTTTAACAAGCTTGACTAGCTCTTTCATGAACTCGAAAGAGTCTTTCTCATGCAGCCCTTCGTTTTTCCGAAATCTCAGCATGTTTCTCATCTTCTAATGTAGCTGCGGAGGCTTGAGTCGTTCCATGATTTGCGAAATTGTCATTTGCGGCCGTGACTGTAGCTTTCCTTGGTAGCTTGCGTCCTCAAGTGACTTTTCTTGCGATAATGCTAAAGACCACAAACGGCTCTCGACTTACTTAATTGACATATTGATGCAAAAGTGTCGAAAAACGCTGTCAATCTCCTCCAAATCGATATCATCTTCATTCAGAGTAGACCTCGCTGTGGCGCAATTTATTTCGTCGACGCGCACACGTTCGTAGCGATTGCGTCGAGCTGAGTCCACATGTATCCGCGATTAGTTAGCTAGTAAGCGAGCGTACGCGTGGCGATTCGATTACGTGTCACCGTGCCTCTGCACGAACGAGTGCGCGCGAACGTTGCCACGAAACCGCGAGCCCGGCGCTAAGTGTAGCGATTTTTACGAATTTCCCTTTATTTACCCGTTTTGGGTTTTTTATGACGAAAGTCTTTCTCAAATATTTCCCTTTTCTGTGCGAGCAATCGGCCGCCGGCCGGTCGCGCAAGGACAACCTGTCCTGAATAGTTATTTATTAATGTTCGTTCTGCTTCGCACCTTACCAATAAACAGCCTGCGCTTTCGCAGCTACGATTTAACCGTCTAGCGCGTCGTGAGGACCGATTTCGTTACGACGTTGCCTGCGGATTGCTCACGATCGCCGACGTACGTGCGCACGCGCCGCGTACACCGACCGCTGAACAGCGTCGCACCGCGGTACCGCGCTTTGCATCGCACACCACTAGGCCAGGGATTTACAACCCCTGCGTGGATCGCGTCGTGCTCGAGTTTACTCGGTGACCTCACCCTGAGATAACGGCTTACGCCGGCCCGCGAACCCCGTGTTGCGATCGATCCCTGCGCGTTGCGCCGTTGTACCACCCGGCCGCCACCGCGACCGAGCGACGCGCGAAACGCGAAACGCAAGTTCAACAGCGCTACCCGGTTCAACTCGCCCTGACCCGGCAAGCAATTCTAGAACTCCCCTGGCACCTGCCATTCGGCTGGTCCTACACCATGCTCAACTGTGATCTAGAAAATCAGCTTACCGCCCCGACGCAGCTTGGGTTGGAATTTGGATATATGTTGCTTAATCACACGCGAATGGCTTCAGGGATGTGCGTCGAGAAAATATAATTCCTTTTTAAAACGATATCAGTTTATGAAAATGATGCGATGCAAGTGTATAGAACTAGTCTAAGTTTACTTAACCCTTTAAGCTTTTAAAGCGTGTTACTGTTCCGTGATATCCCGTAGTTAGACTTAGATGAAATAAGGTCAACATAAACGACAGCTACCGAGGATGGTTGGACTATCATATTATGCTGTTCAAAGATTTCTGGACGCAGAGTAAAGGATAGTGGGAATCGCGCGCGCGAGAATAGTTTCTCATGAGCGTTAGATCGCTTCAGCTTCAAAGCTTTTTCAAATTCATTCCCTCTAATATCTACGTGGTGCATTTCCTTGCGTAAACCATTTCGTATGCAATTCTTCGTGCACTGAAATTGCACTTGGCCATTCCACCTTGAGTTCCAACACCATTCCGCCGTCTACGACATCCACTTCAAACATGGAATCCATTACACCTTGAGGGAGCACCATAGCGGCTGTAAGCATATCAGTGCTATTCTTTGGCAAAGCCCAACAGAAAACGATAAGCAAGGGCAAAAACTCGCTAAATTGATTCCGACTTTTCCCCACAATTGTGGGCGTTCCACCAGCGATGGTTCCATCAACCGTGGAATCATTATCGAATTCCAAGATACAATCGACTTCGATTCCACGGCTGATGGAACCAGTGGAAACATCCTTCAGCTTCTTCGACGAGGATCCACGGCCACCACATATTTTACGTTTCAAATCTCCAGGCGATCCTATGGCAGAGGAGTCTAGTGTAGAGCTAGGGAAGTTAGTAGAGGATGAAGTAAACGAACAAAATAATGCACTCACCTTTCAAAAGGACCTCTTGTGGTTGTTGAAGCATGTCCGGAAGCTGGAGAGTAGATACTGGCGAAACAGCTCCTCCGGGCTGTGTACTTCAGCAGGCTCGTCCTCCTCACCGATAGCCCCACTCTCCAGCATGTACTGGAGCAGGACAACGGCAGGAGAACTCTACGTCAAACTGGGTAGGTGAGGAGGGCGAGCCATTATTCTACTGGATCCATTCTAGGAGCAATCCAACGGTGCTTCACCATATTAGCGTAGCGTGTGCAAACAAATCATCCCATCTAGGTTCATAATTTAATTGAATAAACTACTTTGTAATTAAAGTATACCTGAAATAAGCAATTGAAATTACAATTTCGAAAGCAACTGAACTTTTTAAAAAATTGGGTTGATAATGTATAATGTTTCAAGCCGGGCTGTAAATTTTCTAAATTTGCTTCCAAAAATCTCGCCAAAAATTGCGAAACTTTTTTGTGAGGAATCTTTCAGGTGCCGAAAGTTCAAGTTATAAACGACGATATCATGATGGCCTTTCATATTTCGTATAATAGATCAAGACAAGGCTCCAAACCCGAGATAACCAGAAAAGATCTATGCAGTGGGAAACTTTCGGTTTCTGAATACCCAAAAGTTTTGAAGTTTTGGTGAAAGTTCCGATCTTTCGATGGCGAAAGTTCAGCTTGCATGAGGGATTAACACATGAAACCTCAGATTCAAATACTATGCAATAGGTTGTTTACGATGCTGGGGTAAATTTGCTGCGACGTCAAAGAAACGAAAATCTTTCGCAGTCTGTATTCACCATCACGCAAAAGGTTCAAAACTTTTGACAAAACTTTTGCCATAACTTCTGCCAAAACTTTTGGATGCATATCCGTATTCCGTAATATGGCTTGCTATTGGATTTGAACATCACCGTCGTGATTCTCAGACATAATGATATTCTATTTGAAAGCTGTATATAAACCTGATACTGTGCCCTGCCTTCTCCCTTAGGATCTATATATCCGGGTAGGAAGTTCTCGATAACCATTTTTGTTACTAATGAACTCATCTAGAATGGCGAAATATCAAGATGTTCTTCAGAAACTATAGAAGTGGAACACAATCGGTGTTCAATTTCGTTATGATGGAACAAGGATTTTTTTAGATTTGGTACGTTCATAGTGATCCATAAAATAGAAATAAATTAAATGTTGCAGAGAAAACTGGTTATGGAAACGTTGCAGAAAGCGAAATTAGGTGAAATGTTTACAGAGAAAACGAAGCAGGTAATTCTGACTGTACTACACTCAGAATTAGGTTTAAGGAAAGCATTGGTTACTAACCAATGCTTTCCTTAAACCTAATTGGAAGGCTCTGCGGTGAGAAGACATTTTGTTTCTTGGATATATACTGTATATATAACCCGCAGTGTTCAGGTACCAAAATTATTCGTGTTTACTTCAAGCTTCTTCCGAAAGGTCCAAGGTCTAGATTTCACACGCTTCAATCAAACCATGCCATTTCGATCTGGTATTCTGCCTGTCTATTTTGATTCTCCCTCCTCTGAAATGTCGACTAGTATTCAGGGATCTCAACTACTTCAGAACCAACAGTTCATTTCTTTCTTTAGCGTAAGCTCAAATATATGTGGGAAAGTGTGGACAATGCTCCTCCTCCCGAAAGCACCAGAACGATTACTTCCGATTCATCTTTTTTATGGTCTTCTGATGCTGAAAATATATGGAACTGAAAGTTTTTGCTGTTCTATAGCTGTTGTTTCGTAAAAAGCCTTTCGAAAATGGGCGTGGGTAGCGATTGAAGCTCTTTCGAACTTGAAAGTGGTACGTATATTCCTCATTATATATTTTACGAATCTATAGCTAACCAATGATTTCAGATCAACGTTGGTGAAAGTTTTTCGGGCGTCAGGCCTAATGAAAATTCTTGTGTCATGACCGTAGATGAAACAGACTGTCGTATTCAAGAACCTTCTCCGTTCAATTCAATGTGGTACAGTCACAAATTCAGGGACCAGGTTTGCGATATGAAATAGGAGTCAGCATTTCTAAAGTTCATATCATATGGTTAAACAGTCCATATCCTTGTGGATCTTATCCAGACGTTGAAATAATTCGCGCACCTCAAGTCTACTTCGTGCCCGCCATGAAACCTTAAACGGGCGAATCAAAGCTTTCAAATCTACTTTAGATGTTTTTTGGCATTCTCTTTCAAAGCATTCAAGTGTTTTCCATGCTGTTTCAAGTCTATGTCAGATTTCAATTCTAGAAGGTATTGCGCTTTTTCTTTGTAGTTCGAAGGATGATAGGAAGTTCTTATGTAATCATTCTCGAATTTAAATTGTTTGAATTGAAGACTTGATGAAAATCCAGTGTTGAAATGATTACTTGTTGCGGATGGACTCTACATTTCTTCTGCATTGTTTTCCAAGTAGGAAGGCTTGCAGGGCTTTTTTTAAATCATACTCTGTATAACGGAGCTCCAGAGCAGAAAAACTCAGCTTCCGTCCTGATTTCTGTAAAGAAATTGTAGTGTCGATGACTGAGGCTGGAAATACTGTTGAAATTGTTGTATATGGAGTCTTCCATTACGCAGAAGAGATATAGATGAATTGGGTGGAGTGAAGTATGCAGAGAAGGATTGAAATTCTTCAATGTACGTCATGGAGATAGGGAGAAACATTATGTTAAATTTCCATTAGACCTCATATTCAAATACGGGGTATCTTCTCAATGATCGAGTCATTTCCTAATTGTTTCATCATTTCCTAGATTACAAACTAAAATAAAAAAATTTGTATATTTTAATCAAAGTCCGTCAAGTGGGAAATACGAGAACATTTCAAAACTACTCAGTACAAAAATTAATCCCTTGTTTTAAGAAAATACAGGATGATTTTCAATACCCTCCCGCCCTTGGTCGAGGCTGCTGGCATAATCAGATACATACTACACGGTAAGTCCATCCTGAAATCAGACAGTGCAGTGACTGAGTTTCTCAGTTCGAATCCTGTCACGTTGATTGCTCTTGGAAAATTGCTGTAATAAGGATGATTCGTACTGGAAGGTGAAAATTGTGTGCGGGACAAAGTTCGCTCCAATGCCACGCTGGGAGCTTGTCCAATCAAACTACTCGCGCACTACTAGCCTTTGAAATGTACAATGAACGACTAAATGTCATTTCCTGAATGCAGCTTCCACTATGGATGTAATCAACGATCAAGTTTTTTTTCAGAGAATGCCCCTGCGTGAAAGGTTCGAACATCAATTTTTACTAGTGAATCAAGTCTGGAGCATGGTTAACCCTACATACTATCATATCAGGCAAGTCATCAAACTTCGTCTCCAGCCTCCTCCTTACCCTGTCCCTATAGAGCTCCTGGGAGCGGGCCCTCTTACGAGATTGTTGTCTCCAGTATTGGCAATAAAGTTCTGTAGCGACTTATAGAAAGACTGGTCACTGTCACGAAGCGGATTGAACTTGATGTGGATGTTATTCAGTGCCACACTAGTACGGAAAACCAGATCGTACGTGTCTTCCTTCCACTTGTACTTGTTGGACATGACAGTCGACCAAAATAGTTTCTCCACAATAATTCTGTCACTTGACAGCTCCTCATTGAATACCTTCTCGTAAGCAGTCAGAGTCCCATTAATTGACTTCTTAACTGCATGAATTATCCTGATGTGTCTTGTTCCACCCTGATATCCCTTGTCACCGAATATGCCCCATTGATTATGGTATCTGTCATTCAATTTCCCATCATCATCAAGTGCAGCCATGTCACCGCCTTTGCCCACGGAGCTCTCGTGAAACTCCATGTTATCATAAAAGTTGTCAATATCCGAAATAGACCCAGGGCGATGCTTGCTGTTGCCAATAGCGTATCACGTGGAATGACACACCTCGGTTGTATCCGTATAGCTTTTGTTTCCCGCTGAAATATAGCTTTCCCTCATGCATATTCCCAGATGGACGATTAGTCAGCTGAAAAGTGACATCCGTGGCATATCGACAGAAATCGAACGTCGAGAAAACCTGGCCTTCCAACATCTCCTTCTTCATAGCGTACTTGGAGTTCATTCTTGTCACTGCGAATTTGTACAGCTCCGGCCCAATATTTCCAGGTATCCCATGATCAGCTTCTGAAAGGTTGGGCCTTTCATGCCGAACATCAAACCAGACATCTGCCACGTCGAAGGATGCTTGAGCGCAGTGAGTGTCATGAAAAGAACATCCTTCGGCTTATTCTTAGACTTACGATCTCTCCCGACATTCCATGTCGACTGAACATGGTGTGTTATTCGTATCCAAATATAGTCAA
Organism: Asparagopsis taxiformis; assembly: GCA_030407315.1. Lineage (NCBI taxonomy): Eukaryota > Rhodophyta > Florideophyceae > Bonnemaisoniales > Bonnemaisoniaceae > Asparagopsis > Asparagopsis taxiformis. The sequence continues at coordinate 6,327 of JALQPE010000026.1, read as the reverse complement.
ATTCAGACTCTGTGAAATTTGTCATCGTTTTGAGGGTATCGGGCTGTCCCTTTGACACGTAGCAGTCCAGAAGCGGACATGCTGCCACTTCATCATCGGACGAGTCATCACGGGGAACGCTTGACTGAATGCGGTTATGGTGGATCCCAGCGGCGTCACTGAGCATGATAAGGGCCCTATTGACGTTGGGGTAGGGTTGGTAGACATTTTGTGAGCTGTGAGTGGATGAGTGGCCTGTAGAGATATGTGGATGGTGAGAGTTGGTCTGGACTGGGGGAAGTGGCTACTTTTATACTCTATTAGATTGCAACTACTATGAAGAATGCCTGTGTTTGGAATAGTCGTGGTCATCTTGTTTCACGCTTGGCAAATAGGAAATATATCGATCTTTGATCAAATAGTTGATCTGTGATGATTCAATCTGCAATTAATCAATTGTTATGGTTTAGATCAATTTTCTAGGAGTTTTGGAAGTGAACATATTATATGGTCGCTTTCGAAATATTTATTTTAAAAGTCATGAGCTCGAAAGAACTGATGACTGCAGTGTTTTGAATGACTGTCGCGACTGGTGTTCAACATTGCATACTTTGGTGTTAATATTGAGATGAAAAGTGTAGATTTTTTTAAAATTTGGAACTGTAGCTTGGGTGTATTCTCATTGATAGTACGCATCTTTCTCCTTTTAGTAACGATTTACCTAGAATCACTATTAAATTTCTACTGTATTTCATGGTCGCTGAGAGTCTTTCCTAGCCAATAAACCCGTTTTCCTTCATAATTACATCCAAAATTCAACCCCCAATTACCCAATAAAATTCTCACCATTGTAATGATTGTGTCTGTTTCCCCTCCACTTTCAACTAAATTTCTACCTTTTACTGTACCACCCACTACTGTATTATCACACTATATCTGCTCCATTTATTCCAATTCAACATTCCAATGCCCCACTTACAAAATTCACCAGCAACAGCAGCAGCAAACCTCGACATCTGTTCGTCCACTTGCCATATCAGTGTAGGCCGCACACCATAACACTCTACGTTTACTGTTGCGCCACAACACTGTCACCCATACACTTCCTTATCCACCTACACTACACCAGACACTATCACAGTGTACGCTCTGGCCATACCACTATGAACGACACTCAGTGTCATCGTAAATTGCTACCAATTTCGCACTGTGTGTACAGTGCATATGTCGGCACAGTACACACGTGTATGGGTGTCCAGTTACATAAACGGGCTGGTGAATGGAACATCACTGCATAGGTGTGGTGCTCCGCGTGGGTGGCGCGCGCTCAAATACGCACAGTACATATGTAAATTGTAGTATTTTTTGAGATAATAAAAATAGCACTGCACTGACAGGTTGTCAACTAAGAATAGGACTGTAGTGCTGTATGTAATGACAACAAATCGAGTAAAGTTTTTGTGTTATGGCAAAGTAGATGGTAGACTGTACTGTACATGTCTATAAAAACAAGTGGCGCTGTGCGGTCGAGTCGAAAAAAATTCCGGTGCGAGCGCGTGCGAGCGAAAGATATCCGGAAGGATAATCAGTTTCAGAGCAAGCCGGTCCGTTGCTGTGGCTCTCTGGCGCACGGCGGGTGGGAAACGCCTTCCCCGTCGATCAGCCCGCGGTTGCTGTAGGAAGATACGCCCCCCTCGAACTCCCCACTATACCCGAGTACTGTGCCGAGTCCCAAGCTACTCGGGGAAGGAGCAGCTCGACGGGTGACACCGTTGGAAACACACGAGAGCGGCGGCGGCGCGCGGCTGTGGGTTGAACGGGAAGTTTACAAAGTACTGAAGCCTGCAGTCGTGTGCCAAACGCTCCAGAGAAGGGAAACTGGAGGAGCACAAGTCCTGATCCGCCTGCAGGCAAATTGGTGGATACTCGTGCCGCCGGGGTGCAAACCCAAAGGGAAAGCGTGGTTGCAAGACCCAAAACTGGCCGAAAAAGGGTGTGTCTCCAAAGGCAAAAGCGAGCGAAACTGCATAACTGAAGTGAACGAAAAGAGGGGGAGACGCTGTCAAAATTTGGGCTAATGGTTGAAAGCGAAAACCGACGAAGAACGCCCGCCAGTCGTATGTGCGAGGCCGAGGAGGGCCGAGAGAGAATAGCGGAGGACCTAGAGCGAACAGCGGCGGTGTCCGGAAGAACAGCGGAGGGAAGCGAGTCAATAGTGGTGGTGCACGGAAGAACAGCGGAGGGAAGAGGAGCAACAGCGGAGGGACAGCGAGCAACAGCGGAGGTGCAAGGCGCGGAGCTGGGACGCCCAAAGTCTGTGAACCGAGGTGGTCACTACTGTACCAGAGCCTGATCGCGGTAACGTCGAAGCGGAAGGCGATCATGTTCCAGTTGGACCTGCGGTGGACTTCAGCACTACTGGAGCTGAAGATGAAGATCAGATAGAGCCAAATGTGCCTGTAAAACCAACTGTGACTGGTGCCGCCGGCGATGAAGATGAGGACCGGATCATGCCCAATGTACCTGCACGCCCAACTATCCGTCCCGCCGCCGATGACGACGATCGCATCATACCCAACAACCCAACGCGACCAACTGCTACTATTCCTCCTGAGGAAGAGGACCAGATAATGCCCAATATCCCAGTGTTACAACCACTCAGTGCTACGGCAGGACAGCAACAACATCAACCCTCATCATCATCGCAACCCGCTTCCACATCACGACTCGACACGGTGCACCTTGCAGAAGCAGCAGCAGCGAAAAATATTGCATACCCGTGCACTATATATGGGATGCGGATGCACATCGTCCGAGACGTCTAGCAGAGATCGGGCGTGTAGAAGATGTGGAAGCACTCACATACGTTGTCGAGATGTGCATATAGTGAGTGACGATGCGAATTGTGTACTGTCGATACTGCGGGACAGCTCTGTTTGGGAACGAGAATGAAGGGGGTGTGCTGTGTGGGAGTCCGTCAGTTTCCGGGAATCTCATTCCGGAGACGTCACACAAACGACACGCTGAAAGCTGTACTCGCTGCGAGTGTTCAGCGAAAGTCTGTGCAGATCAATTCATTGTTCTCCACTGTACTGACGTTCATGGATACCAAGGATGTGAGGGGCGGAGGGCGTCGTTCATGCACCTGTACGGGAATGCGGCAGTAGCTGTTCCATTGAATATGAACAACCGGTACACGTTTCTGAGGTCGAGCGAGAGAGGTCCCAGTCTGCGAACGAACGACTATCGATCTGAAATGATCGGAATCTGTGCAGCATCCGGATGTGAAACATGCTGTGGGAGTGCTGAAGAGGCACATGCGGCCCAGACCGCACATACTGCGTGAAGAGTATCGCTCTATATTCCAAACACGAGGGGAAAGTAGCGGTGCGAGCAGTGAGCTGCAGACCACAGTGCAAGGAGCAGACATTGATGTGTCGACAGACGCAGTGAACAATGAGGGCATTGTCGTTCAGAAAACTATGCGGGGCGGCCACGTCGGAACTGTGCAAACCGAGAGAGAAGGCGGACCACTGGTGGAGGACACACCGGGGATGCCGACATATCCTGCAGGCGTTTACGGTGCAACAAAACGGATATTCTCGACACAAACGGATATGGCACAACTGGTTGAACAGAGGCGACACGGGCGAGGTCCGAAGGTGGAAGAAGGCGAGTGCTTACGTACCGAACATTGAAACCGTCGAGCAGGCTTGCAGAGAAAGGCGCTTTTCCCTCTTCTGTACCCGTTATGGGGAGGGCAGAAACCGTTTGACATGGACGAGTACTACAAGCAAAGAGGAACCCATCATCGTCTGCGGATGCATTGACAAAGCGGATGGAAAAGATGACAAGGGTGAGCATGTGAAACGGCGTCTGTACACGACAATATTCTGCTCAACTCTGGAGTTCTGCAAGTGTGGCTACTGCGCACGGTGACGAATATCGAGGACCTGCGATTGCAGTTTATCGAATCGCAAACAGATCGGAAGGATTGTATCTGAACGCGAACTGGTCGAGAATACGTTGAAGACGACGAGAGTTTCCAGCCTGGGCGGTTGTTCCTACCCGACAACCACATCAACTCGCCCATATTGAAAAGTAAAACTGTTGGATGTTCAAGTACTGGTGTCGAGACGTCAGCCGCCGTCGCTGTTGATCACGTTGACGATGAACCCGTGGAGAGAGGAAAATGGACGCCTCGGGCTTGAGGGACGCGCAAACCGCTCTGCACTGTTTGCGACTGGTGAGAGACCGAGAGTTGACCGTTTGACCCGAACCGACGTAGTTGCTCGAGTGTACAACCAAAATGGCGAACGATGTGATGAGTGAAGTGGAGAAAAACGCGGAGCACTACTTTGGGAGGGCGTGCATTGGGATTGCATGCAAGCTAGAGTTTTTAGGCTCGAAACACCGCCTCACCACCACATTCTTCTGTTCCTTGAAGGCGGCGTGCTCGAAGACATGGACGAGATCGATGGCATGATCAGTGCCGAGCTACCTTCCGAGCAGGAGGATCGGAGCTTCGGCAGCTGGTGAAAAAGTTCAACATGCACAGGCACTCTCCATACTGCCGGGGGAGAACAAGAAACGGAAAGTGCCGGTTTGGATACGAGTATCTACAGGTGAACCGACTACGTATGGGGACGAGACGTGCGATCGAATTGTGTATCGGCGCAGGAGCGCAGAGACCTGAAAGTTGTGCCGTACAATCCAAACGCTGACGAAACGGTACAGGTGTCACATCAACGTGGAACCGAACGCAAGGCGGTGGAGCGGTAGCGTATCTGATGAAATACACGTTTAAACCTCCAAAGCTGCACGACGTGTTTGTGCACACGCGGGATGAGTCGCGAGAAATTACACGCACACGTGTGTCGGCGCCAGCAACAGCGCGGAACGCTGCACGGGACAACATTCAAAACGACATTCGTTTGTTCATGCGAGCGCGGGTCACAGGGTCTGTAGAGGCGGCATGGTTCTGTTTGAGTTTCGGACACGTACGGATACATCCCACAGTCAATGCGTACACGATTCATCTGGACGGAGAGCGGCAGTGATTCTTCGTAACCCGAGCTTACCGATACGACGCCCAACGATCGATGCTGCTGCGCTACTTTAAACGTCTGCATCGTACAGTTTATTGAAATTCCTCGACTATATGGAGAAGGTGAGAGTGACGAAGAAAAACTGACGGCAGCGCAGCGACGCGAAAGTGTGCTACCGCCGCGCGTGACTCTGGATCACTACCGTTCTACGTGATTGAGAGGGGCTCTGAGCATGAAGCGGTTTGCGAGGATTCGGTTTGTACCGCCGTCCAATTCTGAGCTGTTTGCCCTACGTCCTCATCCTCCTACACAAGGCGGTCTCCTCGTACAACGACGCTAAGACTGTGGAGGGGGCATTTGCACAGGTTCATTTCGAAATGCTGCTGTGGCTCTGGGATTGTACATGGACGGAAATGAATTTGAGAAAGAGCTTTGACGAGGCGGTGCAGATGATGAGCACGCCATCATCTGTGCTTCCAGCTGTCACACTATACCAGCAGGGTGGCGATCCAGTGCACATGTACACGAGGCATGCTCAACATCGATGTCGGACATCTATCGACCGTCTACGGCGATACGGCAAAGGGAGCTGGTGAGGAGGCTGTTTGCGATATCGGACCAACACGGCGGGAAGCTTCTGCGCGATATGCAATTCTTCAAGGACATTCTTCCGTCTGCAGTTCAGACTGCGGAGGTGGATCGTGCGGGTCAGGAGATTCAGTACCTGTCGGGCGACGATGCTCGCAGTAGTATCGACAGTCGTATCCAGACGTTGAAACCAACAACAGAGGGGTGTATTTGACAGAATCATGGACACGGTTCACTTTCGTGCGAACGAAAAACATGCTGGAGACGGATGGGAAGGCTTCTTCCTGCAGGGGCGTGCAGGGACTGGAAAAACGTATCTGTTGTCTCTGCTCCGAGACGCTGCAATGGCAGAGGGGCTTTTGTTGAGATCACTGCTACCACTGGTATCGCAGCAGCGCTGTACAAGGGAGGTCGAACGCTTCACAGTTGCTCGGAATCGGAGTGGATGACCAGGACAGCACTGAACAGCATGCACGTCTTTCGAAATACGGTCCAAACACTCAGCGTGGAAGTCTCATTCGCAAAACGTCGTTGCTGATTGTCGACGAGTCTTCGATGATGCAGAAGAGTCTGTTTGAGCATGTGGACACATTCTGAAGGACCTTCGTGTGAGTAGCAGCGGGGCGGATGAGAATGAAGAATCGTCTGTGTCGAGTAGACGCGTTTGGCGGAATCACGGTTGTGTTTCTGGCGACTACTTGCAGTTGCTTCC
>JALQPE010000025.1:0-125816 GCA_030407315.1 Asparagopsis taxiformis | reverse complement strand
CGCGACCGCTCGCAGCGCAATACGGGACGAGTCCCACACACCGGCGAATGGTCATCTCCAGAGTCATCGGTTCCTTCGCGCCGGCCACTTCGACCATTGCGTGCTCGCCTGACCAATCAGCTCGCCGATTCTCGTCCAGTAGAGGACAGCACAGAACGCTCCAGGGTTACAGCAACGTCGTGGTCCGAACCGCTCTCGCGCATGTGAATCGCCTCCATTCGCCGCAGAGCAAGCTCCGTCTGCTAGTCTTTTGCAAGACCGAGTCAATCCCCAACTCCCGAATGTCCAAGTCGATCAAGTCCGCGAGGAACTCCACCTCCTTAGACGACTCCGTTCGTGTGCGCGAGCCCGGTTTCGGCCAGTTTTCAACTATCCGCTGGGCGTGTTCCCTCATCGTACGACTAGTATTAGAAAGGCCCTTCCTCAACATTTCGGGGCGCCATCCGCTCCGCACCATCTAAATGGGGAGCGGGGTGCTCTCCGATGTCGGAAAACCTTCCCAGAATCAGATTCCGTCTCCCCCCGATGACCTCTCCCGACGGCTTGGCGGTTCCGTCGAGTTCGGGCGGCCACGAGGCTCGATTTCCTCCTCCTCACTAGTTCACTCAGGGAGACGAACTCACTTTTCGTTCTGGGTTCTGGGCGCACCCTCTGCCTTTCGGACAGCTGGCGCAACTACCGGTTCCCTCTCCTTTCGCCTTCGTTCACCCTCCCATCAGTCCTCTGTTCGATTAGATCGCCCAGGTTCATGACTTCCGGCTGTCCCCGCTTGCTCCAGGTTCGCTAACCGGGCCCCAATTTTCAGATGGTTCGCCCGAGTCACCTCGAGTCCGTTGTATGTTGCCGAGCGCCCCCAGTATACCTGAAACTCCAGTTTCCTGAAGCTCCGGAGCTTTCCTTTCTTCCCTGATTTCCTTGGCTGCGCACTGTGCTTTTCACTCGTTCCGGGATACCAGGTCTGTCCAGTTTACCCTTGATACCTTCTGACGACTTACCAGGAAAGCTTCACCGCTTCTTTTGGTTCGGCACCCTCCTCGGAATCCGATTCAGAATCCGAACCACTCCCGCTTTCGCTCTCTTCAGGGATCTCAGTACCTCTAGTTCTTGGTATTCCACTTACTTGTTCGTTCATGGCGGACTCACCCGCCTTACTCCCCTTGTTCGCTACTCACTGGGTCTCCAGGCACACCCTCATTTCCCGCACTTGCCCCCCATCGCTGAGGGGTAGCACCTTGGATAAGCTGTCGCCAGCTTAATGAATAATTCTTCTGGGTTCAAAACCGACTCGTCGGGTAACCCTTTTTCTTTTAATCTCTCTCTCAAGGTTTTGGCTAAGGTTTTCTTGTGGTTCGCAGATGCGCTCCTCACGAATTCCTCATCTCGGACAAAAACCTGGAGCAAGAACCCACAAAATTTCCTCAAGGTTTAGTGTTTTTCGAGCCTCCACCAGGGCTTTCAGTGTTTGATATTTTCGAAGCATAATTTGTCCCCGGACCGGCATGCTCAATCCGGCCCCCGCTCGGCTGTTTAAAGATTTGCCTCGATCGTCCGTGCGTTGGTGGGGGGGCCGCCCCCGGGCCGTGCACTGCCTAAATAGGCCAGCCCGTCACTACTGCCGGCACCCCGACAGCAGCCTGTAATCGTACTTCGCTTCCACTCCCCCCTTGCGGGAAAACCTTCTACGAGAGTAGTCGACCCTTGCTGCACACAGTGTCATCAGTCCGGAGTTCCCTCACAGACCTCTACTACCCAGACCTGTTGCCTCAGCCTAAGTCAAGGCTTACTTACCAGGAATGACGCAGCCGATTATGGCTGGAACTGTTAGCTCGTCCGAAGACTCCCCGTCTGCCCACGAGGAGCCAGTCCATGAGGATGAGTCTTCCAAAAAAGAACATCGCCCTGGTCCTATTAGCCTTACAGGACGCAGACAACATCAGAGGCGGCACAGCCCAAGATTGCCCAGTCCAATTCTCGTTCAAAACACTTAGCCAATTTATTTCGAGGTGCACAGCTGTCACGCCACCGCACTCTCATCATCTGTGTCCGTAATTCTTTTATTCTCTATCCTGAGATTACTGGACTCGGTATTTGTCGTTCCTTCTGCTTACCGTGGACGGCGGCGTGGTCTTGTGACAGCCTGTCTCCAGTGAGTTCAGTGTGCGTAGTGACCGTGTGACGTGATGGTGAAACGCGATCTGGACAAGCCGCGCTGGTTCGACTGTGCAAACCACTGACCACTGGACATGGAGTGAACATGATGCACGATAGTGGCGAGACAATTGATCTAAGTGGCCATCTGACGGCAACGAGTTGGTGCCATGAGGATGCTATGGGCTGCGCGATGTATTCTCGGAAGCCGCGCGAGGGCCATACGATGTAGCAGCGTGATATAGCCCTGCGTCGATGGCAAATTACCCTGCTATTGTAGGGAGAGCTGAGAGCAACGATGGCATCATATTCTTGAACGAGGTTTAGTAGGTTGGCATAATTGTTGGCACCTCTTCGAGGCCTCAGAGTAGAACTGGTCGCGAAATAACAAGGTTGGCGTTTCAACGCCTGTGGAGTTGCAATCATTTTTGGAGCACGAGTTTGTTCGTATCAACCAGTATACGCCATGGGTGACGGAAACCAGAGACACAAACCGTCACGTCCAATCTCTCTGTCAATGGCTCGAAACTGTGTTGTGCCCCTGTTCAGCACAATGCAGATTCTTAAATTCTCCTCAGTTCTAGCTAGAATCACTAAATCACTTTCAGGCGATGCAATCAGTGCAAAGTTCACTTCGAGCGGTAGATGAGGTGAAACATCTATTGAGCACGCATGGTGTTGGGTTATGACCTACTCGTTCGGCTCTTCCCTTCTGGACACCACATCATTCTCCCATGTACTCCTCATCATTTCTGTCATTTCCTGCCACCAAATACTTCCAATACACATTCTTCTCACACCGATCCTGGTTCGTGTCTCCGCACACCTTTCCCATCCTATATGTACACTTTCCAGCCCTTCCCATCCCATCCCATCCCTCACCCCTCATCCATATCCATACTATTTCCCTCCTCCACCTTCACTCCTCTACTTCAACTTTTCTCCCACTCCCCATCTAAACTACACGCACATCAGAAACACACAAAGACCAAGCTGGGAAGATCGCCATTTCGCGCAAAAGTATTCAAGAAGCGTACTGCTTAATCTGACTGACACCGAATGCTACAGTGATGCAGATATTGCAGATGGTGCTCAATGTATCTTCTGTGGATCAAGTGGTGTTGTCCTTTCAGGATGGAGTAGTCATTGTTCAGAAGGGTCCAACAGCAAATGTAGTACAACGCGGGGAGAGCGCAGCTGTGTATGTTGGATTATCTCCTAAGTGCAGTGATGGTGAGGGTGATTTTCTAGCGGTTTTTTGTGCGCTAATTTGCTCGCGTGTGCCTCGTAAATGCACCAATGAACCGGAAATAGCATCGGTTGCAGTCTGTGCATCTATTGCTACACGATGTGCAGTCAACAAGGCTTTTATGAAGCTGTTTTGCACGGGCACTCACAAAATGCCACTCTCACCTCATACCACATCTACACCACTCGTAGAGCACAGGCGTTATCCTATCCCCTCCGGCTGTATATCCAGCGATGATATCTCAGTGATTTCTCTCTCCGCTCGGCTACCAATTGGCTCATCAGGATTCGGACGCTCGCGCAGCATAACAGCGGTATGGTTTCCAAACTTGTACAGAACAACTGGGTTCCACCCTTCAGAGGACAGACAACATGTGGACATGGATGAAAGTAGATTTTTATTGCATTGTTCAAACAAAAATACTTCTTTCAGTTTCCTTTGTTCTTATTATTATTACTATTGTTTCTGGTACTACGCGACTTTTTTGCGCGATCATTTTTGTTTGTCTTCTGCGAAGACCACGAGCCAGTGGCTCGTTTCCGCTTACGCGGGTTGCTGACGTGAGGGGACTTCTGGGGCTGGCCAGAAGCGGGAGCTTTTTGATTTTGCTCCTTTCCACCCACTGGAGAGTCTTTCTGAGCTTGAGCTTTCTTCGCTTGTCGCTCTTTGCGCTCCCTCTCCCTCCTCTCCTTGATCATAACGTCTAGCGGCTTATCGATATCGATTGGGTACTCGATACGATGTTTGGGAAGGCGAAGGAGTGTCATTCTCCGGGGGGTGTAGATTTTGTTCGCTGGAGGGTTTGAGGCTGGGTGTATTGATCAACAGATTGCTGGATGGGATGAGGAGGACAATGTGGAGAAGGAAGGATAGAGGGGTCTACAAATGGGATGGGAAGGGTGGGTGAGCCGGGTGGAGTAATTGGGATGATGAATGCAATCTGGGAGGAGAGGGAGTTGAAAGTAAATGATTAGGAATTGTAGTATCAGGTGGATCATCTATCAGTGAAATGTTCGAGTTGTGTTGTTGTAGCATGAAATGTTTTGGATTGCAAGGGAGATAGGAATTTCCATTTTCAATGCAACTGTGTGAATTGGAATGGCAGGGGTGTAGGCAGTGGTAATTGGAGTGTCGGGGGTATGTAGACTCGGGGAGAGTGTGGTGTTGAGCAGCGTTCAGGAATCTACTAAATTAGTGTCGACAACACAATGTGTGACAGCTTGGACTGTGCTAATTTAGAATTTGTCGACTCGTCTCCAGAACGTGCAACGTGAGAGACCACGGAGCGGAGTGCACTAGCCAATAGTGGGGAAGTAATGACCCCGCATCGTGTCACGCTGTTGGCATTTCAAAATGTTTACATATTTCTGGTTTAATTTATTCCGTTGCAAAGTGGAAATGGTGTGGACGCCATTCATGAGCAGATTGCACTCCGATACCTACTCCCGCGAGCTTGATGCAGTGCACCAACTACCAATGCTGGATGTGTTGCATCCAATTTCATGAGAATTGAGTGCTCTCTCCAACCATCTGATTTTGTGGTGATGTTCGTCGGAGGCACCACTTCTACGATAGATGATCCACCTGATACTACAATTACTAATCATTTACTTTCAACTCCCTCTCCTCCCAAATTGCATTCATCATCCCAATTACTCCATCCGCCCTACACCCGGCTCGCCCACCCTTCCCATCCCATTTATAAACCCCTCTATCCTTCCTTCCCCACATTGTCCGCCTCACCCTATCCAACAATCTATTGATCAATACACCCATCTCCACACCGTCAACGAAAAATGACACTCCTCAGACTCCCCAAACATCGTATCGAGTATCCAATCGATATCGATAAGCCACTCGATGTTATGATCAAGGAGAGGAGGGAGAGGGAGCGCAAAGAGCGACAAGCCAAACAGGCTAAAGCTCAAAAAGATTCTTCCAAGGGTGATTCCAAGCAAGCTCCCAAAGCTACCAGCTCTGGTCAACCCGAGAAATCCCCTTACGTCAGTAACCCGCGTAAGCGGAAACGAGCCACTGGCTCGTGGTCTTCGCAGAAGACAAAGAAACATGATCGCGCAAAAAAGTCGCGTAGTACCAGAAACAATAATAATAATAATAAGAACAAAGGAAACTGAAAGAAGTATTTTTGTTTGAACAATGCAATAAAAATCTACTTTCATCCATTTCCGCACTGTGTTTTCATCGACTGACGTAGCAAACTGATCTCAGATATTTCGTGTGTACCAACCTGGAACCGCCGCGCGATTTCAACGATCCAACCAGCATTGTAATGAGTGCGTTCGTCAAGTCAGTGCTTGCAGTCACGTAGGCAAGTCGTGCGGGTCGTTCTCCGAAGATTCCTTGAAACGGGATGCAGTATGGAGTACCATGATTGGTGCAATGTTGTAATTTTCTGTGAGGTTTTCTGTGCTTTGAAACGAGGGCATTGGAGTGGGTTATTTGTATGGATATGCGAGGGGGAAAGTACAATTGAGTCTGAGGTGGTAAGTTGCTGCGCTTATATTCATAGAGTGTGTGGAATCGAGAATGGTAGATTGATATCGACCTGATTGGAATGGGAGACACAGCGAGATGGGGACATTTTGGTGCTGAAAGAAGTGTATGAGAATGGGCAAGCGTGTTCAGGAAATGTCTTGTAGCAGCACTATTTTGGCGAAGTGGACGCAGACAATCTGGATCACACACGGTATGAGTCTGGGGTGAAATGTGTGCAGGGGCGGATGATTCAACTAGCTGGTAGAGGAGGCTGGAAGTGTGGTTACAGTACATACAGAGGTCTTGGTTATGAAGAAAACTTTGATGGCCTGGCAGATACTCCGGAAAGGCAGAAGAGTGCCGAGAGGGATGTTGAATAACAATTCACAACAGTTTACGATTTGTGCAATGAAGCGTTTCTGGTGTTGCATACTTATTGAGAGCTGATGAGGAGCACAAAATGAGAAGGTCGATTGGTACAGTGGTGGATATTATGACTGAGACTGGTTCTTATCTCTTGATTTACTGATTGCAATGTCTTTGTAAACTACCACGCATCCAAGCTTCTATCCCTACACTCCTCGCCGTATCCGTAGAGAACTAGAAAGAGTCGACGCTTTTGCAGCAGACTACTCCATCCCTCGGATCGCTTTCTGCCCTTCCGTTTCAACCATCTGGCCGCCCGACCGCGTCAGTTGTGTGTTTCCCACATTCAATCATAGCGACCGCCCCGAATTGCGCACATACGGAACATAGAACACTCGTCGACGAGTACGAATAGACTTGCAGTACCCCTTGCGCCCCTTCCTGATCCACGGCACAATCCTCTTCCTGGTCACACGACGAATGCACATGAGCAGTTTCTTGCCAAATTTCTTTGCAATTTTCTTGGCCACAATGCGCGGGATGCAGACGTATCTGGGGACGCATGTACGGCTCTTGCACTTGTACTTGTTTCTGGGTTTGAGGGAGTTGATGAAGTAGTAGCATTTGCCGGGGCGGGCTTTGATTTGTTTGCAGGGGCAGGATTTGGGGAAGGAGGGGCGACGAATTGTGTTTTGGCGGATGGAGGGGGGGTGATCGATGATGGGATCGGCGGCGGCGCTGGCGTCAGTGTTTCCATCAGTATCTGGATCGATAGCTGCATGATTACCTGTATCAGCGTCGGCATTGATATCGGTATTGGTGTCGATACGTAATTGTATCTGTGCATCTTCGTCATGAGATGGTGCATTGATGGCAGATTGATGAATTGGGACAAAGTTTCTCGCAATTGGGTGGTTCAGATGATCTGGACCTTGTAGATCAGGGACGGGGGGTGTGGCATAGACTATGCATGCGAGGAGGAGGATAGCCGAAAGTTTCATTGTTGCGGAAGTGGAGTTGGCGAGGTGGAGTGAGTGAGTCTGGTTGGGACAGGTTTGGTATAGATTGGATTGAATGAAGGATAGTGAGTGAGGCAAGAGCAGGAATACTGCTTAAATAGTGGAGTGCATGAGGAGGACTGGAGGTGGGAGAAATATGGTATGCAATGGTGTGAGGTGATAGAGGGGAGAGGGAAACTTGGATGGGACATGGGTGTGGAGACACGAAATAGAAGGGCAGGAGAGGAATGATTATTGAAAGAATTTGTTGGCGGCGATCGCTGAAATGGTGTGCCGTGAATGTTAGGCTCATCAGATGAGCAATTGCCCATCCACACTGTCGAGGAGATCGCGGGGACAACAAGCAGAAATGTTCTGGCTGACATGGGAGCTGGAGAGACGGTGCCATGGACGAATGTAGATGTGTTGTGGTCGTGTGGGTGGCAGAATTTTTAATGGAACAGGGATGAGTAAAATACTGTTGACAGGTGCGTGGAGGAGTTGTGAGTTGTGGGGTATTTTGGATGGAAGGGGAGATGACTCTGGGGATCTGGGACATGGAAGCACAATAGAATGACCGGACAATATACGCTGCCGCTGCAATCTCAGTACGCTCATCCCCGGTACATACGATTTGAATGATCGGACTGTGCACCGAAAGCCCTGTTTACCTGGTAATCTTGTGACCAAACCAACAAAGCATGTACAGAAGAGCGTATACGGATTTGGAGACGGAACTCTCTAGTACGAATCACAGTGAAAACTACCTAGATATGGAAGCTGGAAACGAGAGAACCAATACGTGCGCTTTCAACAACGGGTGCAATTGCTACTGTCGTCCACAGAGAAGATAGGTTTCAATCCCCAGATCCTGTTGCAATTGTGACAGTTAACTGTTATTTGTGGTGTCTGTCGCTTGAGCAAATGTATGGGGAGCAGCCCTTCAGAATATTCTCGTAAGCCAGTAGGAAGTGGAGTGTCGAAGGGCAGAGCGTATATCAAAATATTGGAAGAGTCGGGTGTGGTAGCCTTTTCAATGAAATAATGGGCGAGGACGATGTTTCGATATCTTTTACGCGCAATACAAGAGGAACATTCTACAGATTTGATGGTGCAAAACCCATCACTGTTCTCTGTGACTTGGTGTAACTTTCACTTCTCCATTCTAGATTCCATTAGAATCCACTCCATCTCCAAATCCTCATCCCGACCAATCTCACTCTTCTCTAAACAAAACTGAACAGGAAAGCAACAACTATTTCATCGCACATTTGACGTTCTGGAGGCAGCTGGAGAGGATTCTGAACTATCCCATTTCCTCCCACTCCGTACCGTTCATTCACAGCAACCACTCCCGAACTGCGCACAAACGGAACATACAACTCTGGTCGACGAGTACGAGTAGACTTGCAGTGCTCTTTACGCCCCTTCCTGATCCACGACACATTCCTCTTCCTGATCACACGACGAATACACATGAACAACCCCTTGTCAAATTTGTTTACGATTCCCTCGGCCACAATACGCGGATGCAGGTGTATCTGGGGACACATGTACGGCTCTTGTATTTGTTCCTGAGCTTGGAGGAGTTGATGAAGTAGTGACATCTCACACTCCACCAGGTACATGCCAGCCTTTCAATCACCATGTACCATAGAGACGCTACACTCCACACATCCTGTTGATCGTCCTGTGCTGTTCTCCCCATCACTCCAGATACACTTTCCATCAGAACCTGCCCGAAACCCTTCTTGCCAATCTTCCCCTGTACCATATTTGCACAGATTCATTGCAGTGCAACGATCTCTTGTAGTCCTCAGTGTATTCATCAGAAATGCTCAACCAAACGACAGTCGTATACCAACTGGCTCCATCATGACAGGCCGTGAGATCGCTTTGGGAGCGCATCATGTTTCCTCGTACAGTTTCTGCATCAACCTGAACTGGACAATTAGCAGCCGTGTGAAATAATTGATGGAAACGAGTCCCAAAGTCTAGTAAAATATCGTGAATCCATGTCTACCTGCAGCTCCCCTGATTTCACACCCTTTTGCATCTTCCTTTCTATGGCACAGGCACTCACCAAACGCCACTCACATCATGACCACCTCTGCACAACTCGTAGAACACACGCGGTATCCCATCCCCTCCGGCTGTATATCCAGCGATGATATCTCAGTGATTTCTCTCTCCGCTCGGCTACCAGTTGCCCGATTAATACTCGGACGCTCGCGTCGCATAGAAGCAGTATGGTTTCCAAACTTTTGCGGAAGAGGAACTGGGGTTCAGGCCTTTAGACAACAGACAACAAGATGAAATGGATGAAAGTAGATTTTTATTGCATTGTTCAAACAAAAATACTTCTTTCAGTTTCCTTTGTTCTTATTATTATTACTATTGTTTCTGTTACTACGCGACTTTTTCGCGCGATCCATGTTAATTGTAGAAGAGGTTATGAATCTAATACAGTGAACTGGGGGAGCTGCTCGTGCGGGAAGAAATGAGTTGATAGTGGTTGAAGGAAGAGCAGATGTGATAAGGGTTGAAATTGCCACGTGGTTGGATGTATTCGATTCGCTGATAATATCTATTTGTGTATTATTATTTTGATCAATTAATTCTTGAATTTTGTGCTTCTATTGTTCAGTGAGACGCATCAAGTCAGTGCCGATTACGACTTCACCGAGCACCGACCGATACGAATAAGACTTCCGCACGAAATTCGTATAGTCATACTATTGGCGTGGCATATCAATGGATGGATTCTGGGAGATGTGATGTGTTCGGCAGACAGTGAGATGGGAAGTGTCTCTTCTTGGAAAGATGTTGCCTGGAGATGAAAGATGAAGAAGGCTTTTTTCGTATGGACAAGAATATTAGGGGGGTTTATAGGAAGCGGAGCTGGGAGGGGAAAGGAATAGTGCGGAGTGGGGTTTTCTGGAGGATACTGAATCTTTTGGATGGAGAGAGAGTGCGTGTGTCTGTGTGGGTGGGTAGAAATGTACATACTTTGGTTGGCGAGTTTAATGGGTGAGTGGGTGGGTGAAAACAGAATGTGTGAGAGCCATCAACTGGGTGCAATGAAGGGGGTAATGAAGATCCCAAGGATGAAAGGGGATCATCGAGGGGTGGCGTCTGTATGAATTGGATTTCAGAGGACAAGACACGATAGAAACAGAAATAGAGAGAGGGGGTGAGAAACAGTGAGAGAGAGAGCAAAGAAACAAGTGTCTGTTTGGATGCATCATCCATAGCACACAAAGGTTATATTGAAAAGGGTCTTCATGGTCCTGTGGATCAGAACAAGCGCGGTCCATACAAGGAGAGCAGCAATTCAGAGCGGCATTGGCTTGGTGTTCCTGGACGGCTGGTGATATGAAACATACGCTCTTCTATACATGCTTTGTTGGTTTGGTCACAAGATTACCAGGTAAACAGGGCTTTCGGTGCACAGTCCGATCATTCAAATCGTATGTACCGGGGATGAGCGTACTGAGATTGCAGCGGCAGCGTATATTGTCCGGTCATTCTATTGTGCTTCCATGTCCCAGATCCCCAGAGTCATCTCCCCTTCCATCCAAAATACCCCACAACTCACAACTCCTCCACGCACCTGTCAACAGTATTTTACTCATCCCTGTTCCATTAAAAATTCTGCCACCCACACGACCACAACACATCTACATTCGTCCATGGCACCGTCTCTCCAGCTCCCATGTCAGCCAGAACATTTCTGCTTGTTGTCCCCGCGATCTCCTCGACAGTGTGGATGGGCAATTGCTCATCTGATGAGCCTAACATTCACGGCACACCATTTCAGCGATCGCCGCCAACAAATTCTTTCAATAATCATTCCTCTCCTGCCCTTCTATTTCGTGTCTCCACACCCATGTCCCATCCAAGTTTCCCTCTCCCCTCTATCACCTCACACCATTGCATACCATATTTCTCCCACCTCCAGTCCTCCTCATGCACTCCACTATTTAAGCAGTATTCCTGCTCTTGCCTCACTCACTATCCTTCATTCAATCCAATCTATACCAAACCTGTCCCAACCAGACTCACTCACTCCACCTCGCCAACTCCACTTCCGCAACAATGAAACTTTCGGCTATCCTCCTCCTCGCATGCATAGTCTATGCCACACCCCCCGTCCCTGATCTACAAGGTCCAGATCATCTGAACCACCCAATTGCGAGAAACTTTGTCCCAATTCATCAATCTGCCATCAATGCACCATCTCATGACGAAGATGCACAGATACAATTACGTATCGACACCAATACCGATATCAATGCCGACGCTGATACAGGTAATCATGCAGCTATCGATCCAGATACTGATGGAAACACTGACGCCAGCGCCGCCGCCGATCCCATCATCGATCACCCCCCCTCCATCCGCCAAAACACAATTCGTCGCCCCTCCTTCCCCAAATCCTGCCCCTGCAAACAAATCAAAGCCCGCCCCGGCAAATGCTACTACTTCATCAACTCCCTCAAACCCAGAAACAAGTACAAGTGCAAGAGCCGTACATGCGTCCCCAGATACGTCTGCATCCCGCGCATTGTGGCCAAGAAAATTGCAAAGAAATTTGGCAAGAAACTGCTCATGTGCATTCGTCGTGTGACCAGGAAGAGGATTGTGCCGTGGATCAGGAAGGGGCGCAAGGGGTACTGCAAGTCTATTCGTACTCGTCGACGAGTGTTCTATGTTCCGTATGTGCGCAATTCGGGGCGGTCGCTATGATTGAATGTGGGAAACACACAACTGACGCGGTCGGGCGGCCAGATGGTTGAAACGGAAGGGCAGAAAGCGATCCGAGGGATGGAGTAGTCTGCTGCAAAAGCGTCGACTCTTTCTAGTTCTCTACGGATACGGCGAGGAGTGTAGGGATAGAAGCTTGGATGCGTGGTAGTTTACAAAGACATTGCAATCAGTAAATCAAGAGATAAGAACCAGTCTCAGTCATAATATCCACCACTGTACCAATCGACCTTCTCATTTTGTGCTCCTCATCAGCTCTCAATAAGTATGCAACACCAGAAACGCTTCATTGCACAAATCGTAAACTGTTGTGAATTGTTATTCAACATCCCTCTCGGCACTCTTCTGCCTTTCCGGAGTATCTGCCAGGCCATCAAAGTTTTCTTCATAACCAAGACCTCTGTATGTACTGTAACCACACTTCCAGCCTCCTCTACCAGCTAGTTGAATCATCCGCCCCTGCACACATTTCACCCCAGACTCATACCGTGTGTGATCCAGATTGTCTGCGTCCACTTCGCCAAAATAGTGCTGCTACAAGACATTTCCTGAACACGCTTGCCCATTCTCATACACTTCTTTCAGCACCAAAATGTCCCCATCTCGCTGTGTCTCCCATTCCAATCAGGTCGATATCAATCTACCATTCTCGATTCCACACACTCTATGAATATAAGCGCAGCAACTTACCACCTCAGACTCAATTGTACTTTCCCCCTCGCATATCCATACAAATAACCCACTCCAATGCCCTCGTTTCAAAGCACAGAAAACCTCACAGAAAATTACAACATTGCACCAATCATGGTACTCCATACTGCATCCCGTTTCAAGGAATCTTCGGAGAACGACCCGCACGACTTGCCTACGTGACTGCAAGCACTGACTTGACGAACGCACTCATTACAATGCTGGTTGGATCGTTGAAATCGCGCGGCGGTTCCAGGTTGGTACACACGAAATATCTGAGATCAGTTTGCTACGTCAGTCGATGAAAACACAGTGCGGAAATGGATGAAAGTAGATTTTTATTGCATTGTTCAAACAAAAATACTTCTTTCAGTTTCCTTTGTTCTTATTATTATTATTATTGTTTCTGGTACTACGCGACTTTTTTGCGCGATCATGTTTCTTTGTCTTCTGCGAAGACCACGAGCCAGTGGCTCGTTTCCGCTTACGCGAGTTACTGACGTAAGGGGATTTCTCGGGTTGACCAGAGCTGGTAGCTTTGGGAGCTTGCTTGGAATCACCCTTGGAAGAATCTTTTTGAGCTTTAGCCTGTTTGGCTTGTCGCTCTTTGCGCTCCCTCTCCCTCCTCTCCTTGATCATAACATCGAGTGGCTTATCGATATCGATTGGATACTCGATACGATGTTTGGGGAGTCTGAGGAGTGTCATTTTTCGTTGACGGTGTGGAGATGGGTGTATTGATCAATAGATTGTTGGATAGGGTGAGGCGGACAATGTGGGGAAGGAAGGATAGAGGGGTTTATAAATGGGATGGGAAGGGTGGGCGAGCCGGGTGTAGGGCGGATGGAGTAATTGGGATGATGAATGCAATTTGGGAGGAGAGGGAGTTGAAAGTAAATGATTAGTAATTGTAGTATCAGGTGGATCATCTATCGTAGAAGTGGTGCCTCCGACGAACATCACCACAAAATCAGATGGTTGGAGAGAGCACTCAATTCTCATGAAATTGGATGCAACACATCCAGCATTGGTAGTTGGTGCACTGCATCAAGCTCGCGGGAGTAGGTATCGGAGTGCAATCTGCTCATGAATGGCGTCCACACCATTTCCACTTTGCAACGGAATAAATTAAACCAGAAATATGTAAACATTTTGAAATGCCAACAGCGTGACACGATGCGGGGTCATTACTTCCCCACTATTGGCTAGTGCACTCCGCTCCGTGGTCTCTCACGTTGCACGTTCTGGAGACGAGTCGACAAATTCTAAATTAGCACAGTCCAAGCTGTCACACATTGTGTTGTCGACACTAATTTAGTAGATTCCTGAACGCTGCTCAACACCACACTCTCCCCGAGTCTACATACCCCCGACACTCCAATTACCACTGCCTACACCCCTGCCATTCCAATTCACACAGTTGCATTGAAAATGGAAATTCCTATCTCCCTTGCAATCCAAAACATTTCATGCTACAACAACACAACTCGAACATTTCACTGATAGATGATCCACCTGATACTACAATTCCTAATCATTTACTTTCAACTCCCTCTCCTCCCAGATTGCATTCATCATCCCAATTACTCCACCCGGCTCACCCACCCTTCCCATCCCATTTGTAGACCCCTCTATCCTTCCTTCTCCACATTGTCCTCCTCATCCCATCCAGCAATCTGTTGATCAATACACCCAGCCTCAAACCCTCCAGCGAACAAAATCTACACCCCCCGGAGAATGACACTCCTTCGCCTTCCCAAACATCGTATCGAGTACCCAATCGATATCGATAAGCCGCTAGACGTTATGATCAAGGAGAGGAGGGAGAGGGAGCGCAAAGAGCGACAAGCGAAGAAAGCTCAAGCTCAGAAAGACTCTCCAGTGGGTGGAAAGGAGCAAAATCAAAAAGCTCCCGCTTCTGGCCAGCCCCAGAAGTCCCCTCACGTCAGCAACCCGCGTAAGCGGAAACGAGCCACTGGCTCGTGGTCTTCGCAGAAGACAAACAAAAATGATCGCGCAAAAAAGTCGCGTAGTACCAGAAACAATAGTAATAATAATAAGAACAAAGGAAACTGAAAGAAGTATTTTTGTTTGAACAATGCAATAAAAATCTACTTTCATCCATGTCCACATGTTGTCTGTCCTCTGAAGGGTGGAACCCAGTTGTTCTGTACAAGTTTGGAAACCATACCGCTGTTATGCTGCGCGAGCGTCCGAATCCTGATGAGCCAATTGGTAGCCGAGCGGAGAGAGAAATCACTGAGATATCATCGCTGGATATACAGCCGGAGGGGATAGGATAACGCCTGTGCTCTACGAGTGGTGTAGATGTGGTTATGAGGTGAGAGTGGCATTTTGTGAGTGCCCGTGCAAAACAGCTTCATAAAAGCCTTGTTGACTGCACATCGTGTAGCAATAGATGCACAGACTGCAACCGATGCTATTTCCGGTTCATTGGTGCATTTACGAGGCACACGCGAGCAAATTAGCGCACAAAAACCGCTAGAAAATCACCCTCACCATCACTGCACTTAGGAGATAATCCAACATACACAGCTGCGCTCTCCCCGCGTTGTACTACATTTGCTGTTGGACCCTTCTGAACAATGACTACTCCATCCTGAAAGGACAACACCACTTGATCCACAGAAGATACATTGAGCACCATCTGCAATATCTGCATCACTGTAGCATTCGGTGTCAGTCAGATTAAGCAGTACGCTTCTTGAATACTTTTGCGCGAAATGGCGATCTTCCCAGCTTGGTCTTTGTGTGTTTCTGATGTGCGTGTAGTTTAGATGGGGAGTGGGAGAAAAGTTGAAGTAGAGGAGTGAAGGTGGAGGAGGGAAATAGTATGGATATGGATGAGGGGTGAGGGATGGGATGGGAGAAGGGCTGGAAAGTGTACATATAGGATGGGAAAGGTGTGCAGAGACACGAACCAGGATCGGTGTGAGAAGAATGTGTATTGGAAGTATTTGGTGGCAGGAAATGACAGAAATGATGAGGAGTACATGGGAGAATGATGTGGTGTCCAGAAGGGAAGAGCCGAACGAGTAGGTCATAACCCAACACCATGCGTGCTCAATTAGATGTTTCACCTCATCTACCGCTCGAAGTGAACTTTGCACTGATTGCATCGCCTGAAAGTGATTTAGTGATTCTAGCTAGAACTGAGGAGAATTTAAGAATCTGCATTGTGCTGAACAGGGGCACAACACAGTTTCGAGCCATTGACAGAGAGATTGGACGTGACGGTTTGTGTCTCTGGTTTCCGTCACCCATGGCGTATACCTGGTTGATACGAACAAACTCGTGCTCCAAAAATGATTGCAACTCCACAGGCGTTGAAACGCCAACCTTGTTATTTCGCGACCAGTTCTACACTGAGGCCTCGAAGAGGTGCCAACAATTATGCCAACCTACTAAACCTCGTTCAAGAATATGATGCCATCGTTGCTCTCAGCTCTCCCTACAATAGCAGGGTAATTTGCCATCGACGCAGGGCTATATCACGCTGCTACATCGTATGGCCCTCGCGCGGCTTCCGAGAATACATCGCGCAGCCCATAGCATCCTCATGGCACCAACTCGTTGCCGTCAGATGGCCACTTAGATCAATTGTCTCGCCACTATCGTGCATCATGTTCACCCCATGTCCAGTGGTCAGTGGTTTGCACAGTCGAACCAGCGCGGCTTGTCCAGATCGCGTTTCACCATCACGTCACACGGTCACTACGCACACTGAACTCACTGGAGACAGGCTGTCACAAGACCACGCCGCCGTCCACGGTAAGCAGAAGGAACGACAAATACCGAGTCCAGTAATCTCAGGATAGAGAATAAAAGAATTACGGACACAGATGATGAGAGTGCGGTGGCGTGACAGCTGTGCACCTCGAAATAAATAAATCATTTTTATACCCCTATTCAGCAACCTATTGGCTACTGCGCATGTATCATACCAAGATGCGCATGCACCGTGCCGCCTCGCAGTCATTCTCCATGTCTATTGGACAGCCCAAGTTCGATCATCCCAACTTGTGCTCCCGGATGAGAATGCGTCGTTGCGTCAACAACACAAGCGTGCATTGGTGCTCAGTTGGAAGCCGATCGACCGACACAACTTGGCACAGTCGCAAATTCCCTCCCCTGTCTGCTGAAATAATCACTAGCCCAATTCTGCTTCGCGCAGCGCAGTACTGTATCATCAGTGTGTATTCACAAATTTGCTCCCTTCCCTCTCTCTCCCACTTCTGTACATCCCAATTGGGGGCAAATCTCCTCTCAATGCAACAACCAACGCGACTGGATACATTGCGATGTGATATGGTGCACCTCGTTACATTTATTGTATTGAGAAGGAAATTGAAATTGTCTGTCAACACATCCACCCGCCCGATCCCTCCACGCAAGTACTCGCACGCTGTTCAGCTCACAATCAGAAATATTCGATTCCTCGTGGTGCACACCCAGAAAATTGCAGCCAACTGCATCATTTCATTGATAGCTCAATCATTGAACAATGCAATTTACAATCCTTTGCACCCTACTCTCCCCCTCTAATTCCCACTCATTCAGTGCAGCCATTGTTCCTTTTATATCCCATACCCCAGCCAGCCGACCAACCAACCAACCAACCAATCCTCCAGCTACAGACCCGCGTCAAACACACCACCCGTTCACCATGAAACTTCTCACATTCCCAAAGTACAAAATCGAATATCCCATCGATATCGATCGGCCCCTTGACGACATGATCAGGGAACGCCAAGATAAGGAACGGAAGGAGCGCCTCGAGAGAAGAAGGGCTCAAAAGGAAGCGGCAGAGAAGAAACAGCAGCAACCATCTCCTGTTTCCGCTCCGAGCCCGCAGCCTCCGCAGAAGCGTAATCCTCGCAAGAGGATGCGCGTCACAGGCCCCGCATCTGCTCCAAAGCCGAACAGCAATGAGCGTGCGAGAAAGTACCGCAGAACAAGGCGGTACCGGGCGGCACGGGCAGACGTGGACACGCGTGATCGTAGCAGCAGAGTAGCAGAAACAAGCGACAGCAACAAAAAATAAAAAAATATTTTCATCATTGTGTTCAACCACAATCTCGACTTGTTCGAGTCGTTTTCCCATGACGTCACCTACCCTGTGACCAGATTCGCACCATCTGCATCACCATCCCCGTATTGCCGTACCAAAGGAGTAAACACTCTCTCAATAATCGAAACTAGATGTTTCCATTCATGCAGTCCGTGATTCAGAGCAATGCATCGAATGATTGCTCGACCTGAAAACAGAAGGTGGGACTGGCAATCGCCGCGCATCAATATGACTTTCTTTCGACGCGCTCGTCGTTGGTAGGGAGAGCTAGTATAAGGCGAGAGTATGAGAGCTTCTGGGGAAATGAGGGACCGGGGTTCCGCAGGTATAGATGGATGGATGGATTGAAAAGATAATGGGGTTGCATGCACAGTTTGTTGTAGAAGCAGAGTTGGATGCATTGTGGTGTGCGGGGTCGATTTCTTTTGGCGCTGGCTAGATCTGGAGATTGGGTACACCACTAGATGCAACAGATGGAAAATTATGCCATCCTGAGAGAGGAATGGAGGAAAAAAATGGGAGCACTACAGGGGCTACGAATTATGGTCTCAACTTTATCATGCCTGTTTAGTCACAGATTGCAATGTCTTTGTAAACTACCACGCGTCCAAGCTTCTATCCCTACACTCCTCGCCGTATCCGTAGAGAACTAGAAAGAGTCGACGCTTTTGCAGCAGACTACTCCATCCCTCGGATCGCTTTCTGCCCTTCCGTTTCAACCATCTGGCCGCCCGACCGCGTCAGTTGTGTGTTTCCCACATTCAATCATAGCGACCGCCCCGAATTGCGCACATACGGAACATAGAACACTCGTCGACGAGTACGAATAGACTTGCAGTACCCCTTGCGCCCCTTCCTGATCCACGGCACAATCCTCTTCCTGGTCACACGACGAATGCACATGAGCAGTTTCTTGCCAAATTTCTTTGCAATTTTCTTGGCCACAATGCGCGGGATGCAGACGTATCTGGGGACGCATGTACGGCTCTTGCACTTGTACTTGTTTCTGGGTTTGAGGGAGTTGATGAAGTAGTAGCATTTGCCGGGGCGGGCTTTGATTTGTTTGCAGGGGCAGGATTTGGGGAAGGAGGGGCGACGAATTGTGTTTTGGCGGATGGAGGGGGGGTGATCGATGATGGGATCGGCGGCGTCGTGCTGGCGTCAGTGCCTTCATCGGGTTCTGAATTGGGATCTGTGCCAAAGTCTGTACCCTTGTACTGATCTACTCCTGATTGTGATCGTTCCAGTGACAATGTAGCTTTTCTATTCCCCTGGAGTTCAACTGCTACATCATTTTTGTGACTGTTGCCGTTGGGGAGTTTGGTGAGGGGAGTTGTTGCATGGGCAGAACATGCAAGCAGGAGGAGGAGGAGGGTGAGGAAGAAGAAGTTCATTTCGTGATGGATTGAGGATGAGGCTGAACTGTTGAGCTTGGTAGATATGGATGAGAGTGGAGAGGGAGGTACGGGATGTGAACACGGTTTAAATAGGGGTTTGAACAGCAACGGTGGTGGATGAGGTGGTAGAGAAAATTTTAGGGAGGAATGAGAGGAGAGGCAGGGGGTTGGGAAAGAGGATAGCGTGCGGACATGAAATGGGATGATGTTCGAGGAGGGTGAGATATTGGAAAGAATTTGTTCGTGTTTGATGGTAAAGTGCAGAGGAAAGCTGCTGGTGAGAAGTCCGAGGTAGGCTTCTCGGACATGCAATGTGAAATATATGAATAGCATAGTTTCGTGGAGGTGAGGTGTTAGAAGGGACCGCATTGCCTGAATCGTGTTGAGGACGCAGAATCTGAGATTTTATGGCAGTGCAACGGGTGAGAGAAGCCATGATATTTTAGCGGGGGGAGGATATCGTCATCCAGGCTCTGGGCTTCTTATGCGTGTTGCAGTGGTGATGATATATGGTGCAATAGGCACTACGTCTACACGGGTGTAATGTAGAGAGTAGCCACTGGGAGGAAAAACCTGTTGGATAGATATGGACTGCCCGAGGCTCGAATATTGATATAACTGGAGCGCGGAATAGGAGGAGGGTGCCATTCCATGGTGGGGGATGGTTTGACTCGTGGGATGGACCTCTCCAAGGAATGAAGTGGAGTGTATAGATGGTACGATGTGACGGGACGGAGCGAGGTGGTGGATGTTTTATGGTGGTGGCAGGCTGAGGTAGAGCCACAAAATTGGAAGGAGGGGCGGAACACATGGGTTTGGAGGAAACATGGCGGAATGAGGATGATGAGTGTGTTTGGAAGGGTGGACGTTTGAAGGGTTTTGGAAAAAGAGAATATTTTAATTTGGGATAAAAATGGGATGGATCCGATTTTGCAGCAACGCGGGGCTATGGCGCAGTGGTAGGAAACATTTCAGCGCGTCCGTTTTGCATACGGAAGGTCGGGGGTTCAATCCCCCCTAGCTCCATCCTTTTTTTTCCTTGCTTCGTCACTGCCTCCCCCCGGTTCTGCCACTCCACATCACACGTCCCACTTGGGTACCACATCCGCAATGATCACACCTTCCCGTTCGCCCGACGCCGCAGCAGCCGCCTCGTCACACAAAGTTCCCATCAAATTCCATCCCTGCCTATGCCGTGCACATCTGCATCTCCCGTCACCATCCCCGCCCCGGGTATTGTAGACTGTCACCCCCAACACTAAATTAAAGCAATAGACCACAGAGTCACTCTAGCCCGACACAACAATTCATTTCAATTCCCATTGCCTGCATCCCCATCCACTCCAATGCGCTCTGTTCTATTGAACCTCGATACTCCTGCTTGCCCTACAATGCAAAGCAAAACATTTTATGCTGCACCAGCATTCCACTGATAGCTGATACATCTAATACTACATTTCCTAATCATTTGCTCCCACCTCCCTCTCCCCAAAATTGCATTCATCCCTCCAACTACTCCACCCATTCTTCCCTATCTTATTTATAAACCTCACAGTCGTTCCATCCCCACATTATCCGTCTCATCCCCAACCAACAATCTATCCACCACTATACTCACCTACACACGTGGAAACAAACAATATTCTTACCCACGCAACGATGACACTCCTTCGCCTTCCCAAACATCGTATCGAGTATCCCATCGATATCGATAAGCCGCTCGACGTCATGATCAAGGAGAGGAGGGAGAGGGAGCGCAAAGAGCGACAAGCGAAGAAAGCTCAAGCTCAGAAAGACTCTCCAGTGGGTGGAAAGGAGCAAAATCAAAAAGCTCCCGCTTCTGGCCAGCCCCAGAAGTCCCCTCACGTCAGCAACCCGCGTAAGCGGAAACGAGCCACTGGCTCGTGGTCTTCGCAGAAGACAAACAAAAATGATCGCGCAAAAAAGTCGCGTAGTAACAGAAACAATAGTAATAATAATAAGAACAAAGGAAACTGAAAGAAGTATTTTTGTTTGAACAATGCAATAAAAATCTACTTTCATCCATTTCATCTTGTTGTCTGTTGTCTAAAGGCCTGAACCAGTTCCTCTTCCGCAAAAGTTTGGAAACCATACTGCTTCTATGCGACGCGAGCGTCCGAGTATTAATCGGGCAACTGGTAGCCGAGCGGAGAGAGAAATCACTGAGATATCATCGCTGGATATACAGCCGGAGGGGATGGGATACCGCGTGTGTTCTACGAGTTGTGCAGAGGTGGTCATGATGTGAGTGGCGTTTGGTGAGTGCCTGTGCCATAGAAAGGAAGATGCAAAAGGGTGTGAAATCAGGGGAGCTGCAGGTAGACATGGATTCACGATATTTTACTGGACTTTGGGACTCGTTTCCATCAATTGTTTCACACGGCTGCTAATTGCCCAGTTCAGTTTGATGCAGAAACTGTACGAGGAAACATGATGCGCTCCCAAAGCGATCTCACGGCCTGTCATGATGGAGCCAGTTGGTATACGACTGTCGTTTGGTTGAGCATTTATGATGAATACACTGAGGACTACAAGAGATCGTTGCACTGCAATGAATCTGTGCAAATATGGTACAGGGGAAGATTGGCAAGAAGGGTTTCGGGCAGGTTCTGATGGAAAGTGTATCTGGAGTGATGGGGAGAACAGCACAGGACGATCAACAGGATGTGTGGAGTGTAGCGTCTCTATGGTACATGGTGATTGAAAGGCTGGCATGTACCTGGTGGAGTGTGAGATGTCACTACTTCATCAACTCCTCCAAGCTCAGGAACAAATACAAGAGCCGTACATGTGTCCCCAGATACACCTGCATCCGCGTATTGTGGCCGAGGGAATCGTAAACAAATTTGACAAGGGGTTGTTCATGTGTATTCGTCGTGTGATCAGGAAGAGGAATGTGTCGTGGATCAGGAAGGGGCGTAAAGAGCACTGCAAGTCTACTCGTACTCGTCGACCAGAGTTGTATGTTCCGTTTGTGCGCAGTTCGGGAGTGGTTGCTGTGAATGAACGGTACGGAGTGGGAGGAAATGGGATAGTTCAGAATCCTCTCCAGCTGCCTCCAGAACGTCAAATGTGCGATGAAATAGTTGTTGCTTTCCTGTTCAGTTTTGTTTAGAGAAGAGTGAGATTGGTCGGGATGAGGATTTGGAGATGGAGTGGATTCTAATGGAATCTAGAATGGAGAAGTGAAAGTTACACCAAGTCACAGAGAACAGTGATGGGTTTTGCACCATCAAATCTGTAGAATGTTCCTCTTGTATTGCGCGTAAAAGATATCGAAACATCGTTCTCGCCCATTATTTCATTGAAAAGGCTACCACACCCGACTCTTCCAATATTTTGATATACGCTCTGCCCTTCGACACTCCACTTCCTACTGGCTTACGAGAATATTCTGAAGGGCTGCTCCCCATACATTTGCTCAAGCAACAGACACCACAAATAACAGATAACTGTCACAATTGCAACAGGTATCTGGGGATTGAAACCTATCTTCTCTGTGGACGACAGTAGCAATTGCACCCGTTGTTGAAAGCGCACGTATTGGTTCTCTCGTTTCCAGCTTCCATAACTAGGTGGTTTTCGCGATGATTCGCACCGCACTTGAGAGTTTCCTCTTCAAATCGGGATACTCAGAGTTCAACCGATGGGCTTCAGAGGATGAGCATACCTCAAGCTATGAAAGTCTGTTCTGTGTGACAGCAATCTGTGACACTCTCCGGGAAACACGAGACTATAGATTATCCACCGAATGGGCTGGTTCTTCCATACGTAGCTCGTGCTCTCGTGCCCGGCACCCCGTCTGCAACCGGAGATTACCATTGGCCTTGCAGCGCTTGGAAAGTCGCACAATTGAGGAAAGAGCATGCTTTATTTTTGAATACTAGAATCTATACTCAGCCCGGTCTTGGTGCCAGCATGTATACACGTCCGCGGGAAGTATGGAAGCGGAATCACAGCCTTGACGAATTCCAAGCTGAAAACAAACACTGAGCTCTGGTCAGTCAGAATTGTTCGAGTCGTATTCACCTCTCCAACGTGCAATAACACTCCAATATGGGGATTATTGAGGGTTATGAAATCTGCTCTACCAACTAGGTCAACTTGAGCCCATGAATTACTATAAGTTTTTTCTTAAAGTCCACAGGTGAAATCGTCAGAACCATGAAGATGCTAGAGACACAAGAATGGAGGATGGCGTGTATATAAAATGGTTGCTAAATCATTTTAGTTCACCGCCATAAAGGGCAGTCTCGCCTGCAGCATATGCTGTATTGCAGGAACATGAATTGTTAAGATCCATTACTTCAAGAAAAGGGCAAAGCGTATTTGCGAATTGCATCTCGCTTCCTCCGATGCACTGCAAGCTTTGATATAACCATACAATTCTTTTCCTCACGCAAATTAGGTGAGATAGCACTTCTGTAATGACCTGTGGCTTTCTAGCACATCATACATCCTGGCGGTAGCAAAAATATCGTTTTCATTACTCCATGTTC
This sequence comes from Asparagopsis taxiformis, assembly GCA_030407315.1. Lineage (NCBI taxonomy): Eukaryota > Rhodophyta > Florideophyceae > Bonnemaisoniales > Bonnemaisoniaceae > Asparagopsis > Asparagopsis taxiformis. The sequence continues at coordinate 102,093 of JALQPE010000025.1, read as the reverse complement.
TGATATATTTTGGACTCGCGCTAACGTCTCAAAAAGGAGTGGCCATAACATTACCAAATAGCGAAAATTAGCACAGCTTCCATGAACATCTAAATCTCATATAGAGGATGTGCTTTCCATTGCGTTTCAGTTACTGGAACCATCTCTGGATGTGTTGGGAATCGCAGTCATATTCCGTCCAGATTATCTGGTTTTCTCATGTTGAAAAGTGTGATTCAATTAGGCCAGAATGTCGACTTCGGCAAAGTCAATGGCATTTGTTTCATCTTCTGACACTGAGCGATATCACACGTCCAGTGTTGAGGCATTTCCGAACGGTGGTTTCGGAGGGTAACTGCTCATCCTAATTCAAGCGAACTCGAAATAGAAATGTGGTACGTATCTTGCTCAGGACGTCTCGAGCGGTGCAGTCCATCACATGAACATGGTGCATGGTCTCGTGCCTAGCAAGATCTTTAATCCTACTGGCTGGAGCATTTTTTGCATTGGGATTTTTTGTGATTGCATCGAGATCTGCTTCTGCAGGGAATAGTCTTCCCTCGGCAATGTTACCTACCACGCCGTAAACCAAGTGTCGTTTTGAACTACCTGGTCCATCGGAGCGTACTGGTATATGTCTGCCGATTCTACTTCGTGAGAACTGTGCTGACAAGCTGCGAGCCACAACATCATCATTCCTTGCGACATTTGCTCTCTCTATGGAACCTCGTTCAAAGTGCTTACTCGAACCGGAGAGTTTGCTGCCAGCCCGCAGCCTGTGTCTCCTTCAGAACCTTAATACCATCTCAGGTTGCAGTGTGCTGAAAATTGCTCAATGTGCTCTTCTGATCATCTGAGTTTCGTTTATTACGAGAAATAATGTATGATAGTGCTCTATGGATCAGTGTGGCACTTGGACAGGGACCAGAAAAAAGTTGTTTCGCTCAAGATGTAGCCTGCAGTTGTGATTGTCGGTATCATGATACCAACGCCGCTGCTACTCAAGCATGCAGTATACAAATATCACTGAGATATTATTCTATTGGAACGTCGGATTCAAGGTTAAAATCATCTCTATCCCCCCGACGCCATTCTGCTTCAATTACTTCGATCACCAAATTCTCAAGCAGCCACAGAGGAGCCAGTAAAATATCATGGAAATGGGAAAAAAAGGCCATATGCGAAACGTGTATCCTGAAAACCAATACGATATTTGGGGTGTTCTGCTTCCATCGTCGTTCATCACCTTCACATGAAGTACCGCTTGCACTGAATTGTTTTTCGTCCAGGCAGTGAAAGGTTCATTCTCTTTATATTCCCCTTCGTTTATCTTAAAGTCAAGGTGTGCCTTCTGATACATCATCACCATACTGGGATATTGCTTGGGTGCTGAGATATTTCCACTACACGAAACTCTGAACAATATGGCATTCTTTTCATTTCGTTCCGTTACCTCCCCAACATTTAAGATTTCGTCTTCATCCTCTATCATATGTAGGAATATTTCTGAGGACTTTCCGAAACTGTACTCAAGATATAAGAGAGACGCACCCACGTCTTCTTCAGGATATTCAGGAAACATGAAAATAGTCCTTTGGTTTCCAGCACGGGTGATACCATCCAGACCTGAAAAACGCTGCTGTTCACCACCAACTGTCTTGAAATCGTTTGTGCCGTTTCCAAAGTGTCTTTCTATTTGTCTGCTCACAGTAACCTCAAGTTGACCCGGCCGATAAAATTTGACTATTGCAATCTTGCACCCACTCTCATCTCCCAGGATAAAGTTCTTGAAAATCGATTCGCCCAAGATTTCTTCTCCGAGCCTTATGAACTCGGCAAACTGTACAAAACGTGGTTCAATCCGTTCGAAGAAACTTATCGTGTGCTTGTGATCAAGCTTTGCTTGACTTGCACCAAATTCCATATCCGATGCGTTGTAGATGATGCGAGCAGAAGGAAAATTCGATAGGTACTCATTAACCAATCTGGAATTATGCAAAGAAAACACGCAGAAAGGCATGGCTTTTTCCAATAAGAAGGAAACCAGGATGAGCATGAGACCAGCGACAGCTGGGTTTCTTTGATAGTTCCTACGAATCTCTGCATAGTTGAATAATTGGTCATATGGGGTTGGAAGAAGCAAGTATGCGTTTCCATGGCGTAGATTTGTGAAGAAGTTTAGGAGGGAATGTCGGAATCTTGGCTGTAGTACAAGGATAATGGAAATACACAAAAGCGCGGCCGAAAGGCCTACGACGAGTGTCGACCAAAGAGGCTGGTCGATGATGGTACGTTTGTTCACGAAGTTTTTCAGCATGGTGGCTAGTGATGCGAGAATAGAGATATGATGGTGTCTAATTGTATTTCATAAATGCTCATGACCTGGTTTAAGAGTTGAGGCCAAATCCGTAGAGTTTGAGGCAGGTTGGGAGAAATTTTGCTTTGCTGCAACTATGACAGACTTCATTGATGAGAGCGTGAATGGAAACAGTATAGGTGAATGTGTTTGAAGGCTAGAAAAGGTAGCGAGCATTGGCTCAGCATCTTTCTTGACATCAGGAGACGAACTGTTGTTGCAGAAGTATCTAATGGACAAGCCATGATTGGTACAATTCGGCAACAAGGCAGTATAAAAAAAGGCAACAATGCATTTGTACATATGATACGTACTCTTCGGGAGGGGTCGGGAAGGGTCGGGAAGGATGACGAATAACGTACACATTAAACTAGCACTACAGCACAGCACCGATATTTCAGGACACGCCGACGATCAACGCGGCGACAATAAACTCCAGGCAAGACAATTATCTTCACGAAGGGAGTGTTAGCGCAACGGTGCATCAGGAAGGCAGATTTGTACTATATCTGCTCTGCCTTTCCGAAGCATCGCTGTCGTACCACAAGAGCGCACCTCGCTCCGGAGACACTTCAGACATAGTGATTGGTTGAACGAGAGAAAATTTCAATTGTTCTGCAAAGGTTAGAGTTCACCATTGGATGATGTTCGCTTCATTCGATTGCCGCTGGAACACTTGTCTTTCATTGAAAGTCCTATGTAATCTCGCTCTTTCTGGATTCTAGCCGCATGGATCCGAACACTCTCTGACTTCAATTGGACATTATTGAGTTCGATTGAAGTGTGGAGCAGAGTATACCGAACCCACAATTAGTTCATCCCGGGATTGTCCACACCAAGTAGTTGAATACGTTGTAGACTAACCAATTCTGAGCTGGGAAAATTCTGTTGCGCGCAATTGGTATTCTAGCTCCACTTTCCGCTCCAAGCCTGTTGAATCTGTACTCAATGTGGAATCTTCATTGTTCATCGTGATTCCTGCTGATGAATGTGAATCTGACGATCACCTTCGAAGAAAAGAGACCCCGAATGGTACCAATCCATGACGCTCTTTTCTTGGATCCACAGTTTTACCGTTTTCAATTTGGCCTCCGTAGATAGAATAGAAACAGGGCCCTATTCAGATTCCAATCTATAAAAAAACTTGACCACATAGCCGGTGTGATGTCTGCTGCGGGCATGGTGGCAGTAGATATGCTGTCACACAATCTAACCGGTTCAACACATTTTCAGCTGTGCTATGAATGCTTCTGTATTGCACGGCTATCAAGCAATGACATATCGTTGTCTAGTCATATAAATTAATTCGAAGCGCGATCCCAACTTGGTGCTTTAGTCATGCATCTCCTGTAAGGTTGTACATATACCCATACCAAACCTAAAGCTCGCGGGTAGGAGTACTTGTCTTGGATATTTCAACTTCTCTCATTGTGAGAGCACAACATATTGGACTTCGTTTCCTTCGGTCTGTATGAAGAGATATTAACGCCGGATCGAACATCGCATGAAACATGAAGATCACGACCGTCGCAAAACTGCTTCAATTACATCGTTCACAAAATTCTCAACCACCCACAGAGCTCTAGTGCAGAATAGACTCATGAATACTCCATACATCATTTCGTGATCAACACGTATCGTAAACCGAGGGATTATATCAGAATCCACACCCCTATAATCGTCCATCAACTTCGCACTACTTACGGCTCGTACCAAATCATCCTTTGTTAGAACCTTGAACGATTCCTTCTCCCCCAAAACTTCCCGTTCTTCTATCTCAAACTTCAGTTGTTCCATTCGATACAACGTTACAATCTTCAGAAAATCCTCCGTTGTGAGGATATTCTCACCACACCACACCCTATAAGCAGTAACACTCTTTTCATTTCGCTCGGTAATCTTCTCATCACTCTTGACTACGTCTCCATACTCAATCTTATGAAGGAAGACATCCTCCACATACTTTCTGAAACTGTACTCAAGATACAAAAACGACTCAGCCTCACCCTCTTTGGTGTCTTCATGAAACACGAAAATGGTCCTCTGTCTACATCCCACGGTACCACCCATGCCAGAAAACCGCCGTCGCTCGCCACCGATTTCTGTGAAATAACCTGCTTCATATGAACATGGAGATTGCATACATCGGTTCAGAGTAACTTCAAGCTGCCCGGGCTGATATGTTGCGACTGGTACGACATTACACTTGCTTACAACATCTGGGAAGCTGGTATTATCAGGTATTGTCGGAAAACGTTTGACGCCCAGTACGCGTCTAAGCATTCCCGCCTGTTTTCTCTCAATACAATCGACGCAAGCCATCATGCGCATATGATTAAGCACAATAATTTGCGTACTAGTTTCGAGACCACTCAGGCTGTAAAGGACCTCATCGGGTGGAAGATAAGGACGGTACTCGGTGATAACTCCAAATTTCTCCAAGATAAGCCCACTCAAGACGGTGACGCCTCCCGCCAACATGACAATGATACAGAGGATGGCGAAAAATGAGAATGGGTATCTTTGAATATCCATACGATACCGGAGAATGATGCATAGTCGGGCATGCAGATTTCGTAGAAGCAAACGCGGATGTCGATGGCGTGAATCTGTGAGGAAATTCAGTAGGGATTGTCGGAAGCCTGGATCGATTAGAAGGATTGGGAAGATGTACAAAGAGATGACGAAAATATCCTCATTGAATATTGCCGACAGAGCATGGTCGAGGAAGACAGGTATGGACGGTGTGTTGAAAAAAACTGTCGACATGATGCCGCCAAGGTCACGGGCTGTTTAGCGCAATTTTTGCGGAGGGTATAGGGTTTGAGATAGTAGAGTGTCCGGATACATGAGTCGCGTAGTGCTTTGTTGTCGCTGTGGGAGTGAAGTTGCTGAGGAAAGCTGCAGGAAGGAATGAACGTGTAGGGAGAGCGAAAACAATTGCGGATAGCGATGCAGTTGACTAAACTATGACGCGTTGTGCAATGACGGTTTGATCAGTGTGACAGGTTGCGACATGTCGGTTGTAGACGTCTTGAAACATGGCATTTGCCGAAAAAAATTCTCACACAGCAAGTTGACGCTGTGCAATTGGAGAAGCCCGGGAGATACAAAGCGCATTCAGATCCTATTGATGGTACACGGAGGCAACAACGATGTATACAAACTTTGAATTTAGCATTGCTGGACATCTGGACAGCATCGAAGTGCGTCGACAGGTTGTCGAGTCGTACACGTTTCTCAAGTAACAAGTGGAATAATTTTATGGGATATTTTCGTTTCCAAAAAGGAAGGTAACGGTGACCATTGGCTATAATCTGGCCCGTGTGACCATTGAAAAAGGGTAATTGATTCACTGTCCAATCATGGATAGCTTCCGACCACGTGGCACTCAATCTTTCGCGAGATCAACAAATGGCCCGTAGGTGTCTCGGAAATTGAGTCGCCCGTCTTCGTATGTCTTCCTTTTCCTGACGCCAGCGCGCTGAGCGCTGGTTGGGCGGTACACATTCTGTACCTCCTGAAGAAATATCTCTACCGCCGTGAAATACTTGCAACGCATCCAAAATCGAGATCATACCAGCGTCGACGCGTGGAATCAGAGAAGCCGTTTCGCTGGCATTGATCGTTATACCCTGCGCATTGAGCGCGGTTGTAAGACAAGTGCGTGCCCACTCGAGCCGACAATGCTACGCTACTCGGTCTCACGCAAGACAAGCTGCAACAACGATTTATTTCGTCCACACACCGCCGCTGAGAAGATCTTAAGCGGCGGCGCTTTCCCTCGAGACAAGGGGTGTGATAAAATGATGAAAAAATGCATCCTTTTCTCGTTTATTTCATGAATGATACGTTTGCACTGCATATGCAATGAGCACTAACCTGATGTGCTGATTATTTGCGCTGAGAGAGTGCTGTTGAATATGCGGTTGTCATCAACTTGTGGTCCTTTAGAGCCGACAGGAATGATTGGGATTGCTGGAAAGAGGTGACGCAATATTCCTTTCGACGCATGCTTTCCATGTAGGTTTGAAGCGGATGATGGCAGATTCATGTCAGTGTTTTGTTTTCGCTGAGCGCTGTTGAAAGTTGATGTATGATGCTGTAGCTTCTTACAGGGTGGCGTGCATTCCTTGTCGATTATCGTGTTCATGGTCATAAGGTAGTTGACAACAAATGATGCCATATGGTATAGGTGCGATGAATTGAGCCGAGCGAGCGAATGTTGGTTTATTCAGTACGGGACATTGTCGTGGGTGAAAAGTTTCGGGTTGTACTATGATAAACCACAGTGGCATTGAACGTAGGTGTGATCGATGTGCACAAGCGTGGCACAACATGAACATTATCAAGGAACAACAATGACACGAGTATGAAAAGCATGACGGATCGGTTACACAAACGAAAATACGTATTTCACGCAGCACCGTTATGAATACAGTATCGCTAAAATAATTTTCCTGACCAGATGTTGAGCCGCCGCCGCCAAGGTGGAACGCAGGATCGAAGCAATCATATTGGTAGGGAATCGCGAAAACAAGGCCCGATCCAAGCCGCGTTATGTCATCGATTGACGAGTGTATACCATGCCATGCCATGCCATGCCACGCCATCCACGTGCTCTCCCGATATCCTGTGACTTTTCTACGCCCGAATCGTCCGCCCCATTTCTCCAGCGCATCCCGCGTCGCAGATTTCGACATTGCGCGGACAAACTGTAAACAACCAAGACCGTCGCGGGTCAATTTGTGCAAACGCATGTCAATTGACGACAACAAGTTCTTTCATCATTGCACAATCCTCTCCAGCATCCATCATCCACCACGCTGCCCTTATGTCAGTTGACCGCTCCACAACGCAGCGTGTATTCCCCATCATGCCAGTCGGGACCACTTGTGTCACATCGCGGCATTCACAGCGACGGCCAATCACATCATCCCAACACGCCATCATTCTGACGTGACGAGGATGCACGAATCCATGGTCAGCATTTCTCACCTTTGATTTCGATTTTACATCCAATTACCATCATCCAACCCAGCAAACAAAACGACAATCGCACTCTCTCCCATCCAATAACCATCCACGCGCTCAACAACAATCCCCGTATCATACCCATTCGCACAACCCTAACTACCCCACGACAGGCACCATAAAACACCGACCAACCCTCAACTGCCACCGTCATCCGCCACATGCGCCACCAACCCGTCCTCCACGACCATGGTCAGTGTCGGTGGCCTAGCCGCATTGGTCAACGTCATCGTGCTGCTTCTCGTCGGCATCGCCGACCGATTCCTCTCAATCACCGTGCGCAACTTTGTCGCCACCCGTCTCCATCAGCAGCGTTCCGCCCCCGTGGTGCACGACAGCGACACATGGCTCCCCAACATCCCCAGATCCCTCATCAAGTTTCGTCGAAACCCGCTCATTCTTCTCGCGATTATCTGCAGCGTCCTGCTCATTGCCGCCGAAATCATCACCGAGATTGGCGTCGACGTTTCCGACCGATGCAGCGTCGTCACCCAAGTCGGTCGCGTCATCCCCCCGGGAAACGTCATCGATCGCGTCACAGACATCGAGCTCGGCGCCAGCGCCATGGTCGTGAATCGCATGCGCTTTGTCGACGCCCTCGATAGAGTCCCCGCTGGCGTCCCAAAGCTCCTCGAAGGCTCCGAGTGCTTTTCCTGCATGCACGATAAGAATAAGTTTCCGGATATTGTTAGTGGCTGCGATGTCACTCCCGTCAGGACCTATCGTGCTGGTGAGCTTAATGTCACCGTGAGTAGACATGTCCAGGGCCCGTTTGGAAGTGTTACAGACTATTTTACAGAGGTTGGTGGCGAGCGACGGCGCTTTTTCGGCATGGGTGATATCACTGGTAATGGGCAGCATAGGGCCAGTTTTGTGTTTCATGATGACACACAGCCGGGTCAGGCGCCGGCTTTGTTGTACTTCGAGTATTCTTATCAGACACATGTGGAGGATTTGTATGAGCAGACGAGGGGCGACGGCATGGATGGTGTCCTGATTACAGAGCCAATTCAACGCGATGTTACCGCGTATAGAGTGTCCTGTGATGTCAATGTTATCGAAGCGGTCAATTTTTTGGAAATTGTCATGATCTATCGAATGATTCAGCTCGAGTCTCAGATGGACCTGGCGCGCTTTGACGAAAGGGAACATCGCTTCCAATTGCTGTCCAAAGACGACGTGATGCGAGCAGTTCTAAGTGCAAAAGTCATGGATGACGACGGCAATGGCACACCTGCTGAATTCTTTCGCTTTACAACATGTGGAAAGTACAAATGGAAATACATTATACCCTTCTCGTCATGTTTACTTGTTGTACTGTTGCTCAGTCTGATATCGGTGTCCTCGAAATATGGCCGAGGCGCTTTCTCTCGCCGAGTGCCCTACAATTCACGCTCGTGGTTTCAAAGAAGTCTGGCCGTTGAAACGGAAAAGGACCCGCTATGGTTGATTGAAGCCAAGCCGACCTATTTCGACGAACCCGATGAAATGGTGCTCATAGAAGAAGGAATCGGGGTTCCTTATGAGCGAATCGTTCTTCGGTCAGCAATGGACGTTCATCGAGCGCAACAAATGGAGGATGCTTTCAGAACGTTCTAACAGCGACGTTTCGACGCTATAGCGCATTCCGCAACTCACTCATCCTGCAATCTTCCCGTGTTATTTTCGATCCGAGACTGCCTTTATTGGCCTATTCTAACAATTTGTACATACTTGTTTATTTCTCCCACTTGCTCTCGATCGAGAATGTTGAACAGTGTACTATTTACAAAGCCGCAGCGCAGGGCGTCGCAAGGTGCAGTACATTAATTAGGTGCACACAGTGTTTGTACTTTCTTAACGTATATAACTAAATTAAATGTCCGGTGTAGAAATGTGTCGTTGCTGCATGAGACCAGAATAAGGCGTGTGAGTGGGCGAGGGATGGTGCTTCGGCAAGCAATCACTGTTGTTGATGATAGAGGCTGCCAAGATTTGTAAATGGCTTGCAACTTTGCTTGAGGCTACAATCTACACATATGAATGGTGTTATTCCATCAATGCCTTTTCAGAAGTGGCAGAGAATACACCGTTATGAGTGCTAATGTACAGTAGTTTGTTATCGTTCCATCTTTCAGAGGGGAGACCCCCTAACCATGTTATCTCCCTACTCAGAGATTTAGATTTTTTCAATACAGTAGTACCAGTTCGGTACAACAATGACAACGTTCATAATATTATTCCCACTCTGCAAATATTTGCCACTATTTAAAATATTTTATTTTTCTATTTAGGGTTTACATCTGAATCACATCCAGATCTACGCCTCAGCCGTGTGGCACCGGAGCTCAAGACCGCTCATACCGCATCCCTACATCGCTAGCTCATCAACTCGTCACGCGCCTACGTCCGCTATCCGTGCAACGCTCTCACAATCAATCACGAGCAACATGTCGGAAGTGACGATGAATACGTCGCCATGTTTCGCAACTCCACTCGTCTTGCGGAGGCCGCGATTGCAGCCCGGAACGTGTACATTGAACGTGAGTCAATTCACGAGACGAAACGGCTCGCAAGTTGCGGCACCAATTCGCCACCGCCTGCCGAGACGACGTTGTGTTCGAATGGACGCGGGTGCTATGATTCGAAAATTGAAATCCACTAAAGAGACATTTGACAATCTCACAATCCAACTCGCAGATCCGGACGTCTGCGCCGATACCAAGGAGCTTCTGCGTCTCAGCAAGGCGCGCGCCGCTCTGGAACCTGTCGTAGCCGCGTACGAGGACTGGACGTCTTCCACTCTGGCGCTCGAAGAAGCCAAGGAGATGTTTTCCGAGGCGAGCGACGATGCAGAGATGCGCGAAATCGCCCGCGAAGAAATCGCGACTGTCGAAAGTCATCTGGAACAATTGGAGCAGAATTTAAAGCTGTTATTGCTTCCAAAGGACCCCAACGACGAGAAGAACTGTATGCTGGAATTTCGCGCAGGTACAGGCGGCGATGAGGCGTCGATATGGGCCGGCGACCTCGTGCGACTGTACATGAAATACGCGCAGGAACAAAACTGGTCCGTCACGCTCATGTCGGAGAGCGGCGGCACGGATGGCGGGTACAAAGAGTGCATTCTCGAGGTGAAGGGCGAGTCGGTTTATTCAAAACTCAAGTACGAAGCGGGCGTGCATCGTGTGCAGCGTGTGCCCGCGACAGAGACGCAGGGAAGGGTGCATACCAGCACGGCTACTTTGGCGATTATGCCGGAAGTGGATGATGTGGAGGTCAAGATCGAGGCCAAGGATATTGAATTGACGACCGCGAGGTCCGGTGGTGCCGGTGGACAGAATGTGAACAAAGTTGAAACGGCTGTGGATTTGATGCATAAGCCGACGGGGATTCGTATTTTTTGTACGCAGGAACGGTCGCAGCTGAAGAATAGGGAGAGGGCGATGCAGATTTTGAGAGCAAAGTTGTATGAAATGCAGCTGGCCGAGCAGAATGCGGAGGTTTATAGTCAGAGGAAGAGTCAGGTTGGGACCGGTTCTAGGTCGGAGAAGATTAGAACGTACAATTATAAGGATTCGCGCGTAACCGATCATCGTCTGGGACAGAATTTTCCGCTGCAGGACGTTTTGTCTGGTAATATTGACACTATTATTCAGAGCTGTATCTTTAAGGATCAGCAACAAATGCTCGAGTCTATGGAGAAGGAAGATTGAGAGACGTTTCATGCGGCAAGTGTTGTTGGCTTGTGCGACCTGGAGGATATGAGTGTTTTGTGGGCAGCCTACGTGGATGGGTTTGCTATTATTAGGCTCTACAACAACAAGTTAAATAACTGCTTATTCTTGCAGGTGGTTTTCAATGATGTTAGGCGTTGAAACAGAGATGAGGACCAAATCTTACTCCGAGCCTACCTAATCCCATACTCCACTATCCATTTCCACTTTCACCTTTCGTTTCTCCGAATCCTTTACGACATTTCGTCTTGCCATCTGTCGCCGTCTCTTTTGATTTGAACGTTGTCTCCGCACCCTTGCTTCAATCATCTCCCGATTGACAGACGCTGCGTACGAAGACGTTGTCGACTGACCCCCATCAGAATCATATTCTCCCACTAAACCATCATTTTCCGCCCGCTGCTCATCCGCATTCCCGGAAGCTGCTGTTACACCTTCCACTTCTCCAGCCTTTGGTTCATCTACATTCTCTTTTGGCTCAGAAAGTTCTAGAGTGTCCGGGTTGATACTGCCCAAATCCACTGCAGTCTCTTCTTCACCAACCTCACCGAGATCCTGAAAGCCGTACTGATTATCTGTCGTAATATTCTTAAATCCACTGGCAGCAACCATAGCATCCAATTGGTCCTCCTCGTCGCGCGCAGCGATGATATCTTTCAAATTTGGCAGCTCGAGCAATTCTTCCGCCACGCCAAACTTGTGTTCAAAGAAGCGCAAAATTCCTTGCACATCTCTATCAAACAACTCCTCCGCATCGGCATGCGAAGTCGAAACCATCTGCGGAAAATCGATGACGGTAACATTTTCATCATCGTCAATCATAATATTAAACTCATTCAGATCGCAATGCACGAGCCCATGCTGCGCAAACCTAGCAATAATACGCAGTAGATGATTTGCAATTTGCACAGGTCGCTCCAACTCGGCCACCTGTGTCAGCGGCACGCCGTCACAAAGCTCCATGACGACAACATGCCGCGACTGACCCATTGGGCGCGGAACCGGGAAATCACGTTCATGCAAGGCGCACATAAATGCATACTCTTTCATAGCTGCGAGTCGGGAGAGGTAAATCCATGACGCGGATTTACGATGCACGAGATAATCACGCTTGCTCTTCACAGCGCGGAAGGACGTGCGTCCCAGCCGATGCAACTTCATGGCCATATGTGGCTTTTCTGCTATCTGGGGCTGTTCGTCCATGAGAAGCTGCGATGCTGATACGAGAAATACATCGGCTTCTTTCCCGACACCTATAGCACGTCCGACAGACTCGATTACGCCGCGCTTCACCAGCGCTCGTAGCGCGAGATAGTCGTAGCCGAGACTGGTGAGGCGGTAGCCTACATAGCGCTTAGTTTCTTTGTGGACGAGTTTGTTCTTATGAACTTCTTTGAGTGATCGCATGTAGCCGCCGTGACGCAGTCCGGATATTGCGCTTATGAGAGCGATGGGGACCAGTTCGTGGTTTCGCATGCCCATTTCTACGGCGGTGAGTACGCGGAAATCATCGTCGCTTAGGTAGCGTAGTGCGGCGGGGTCGAGCTTCATTGAAACAGAGTTACCGGTGGTTGATGGCGGTGGCGGAGGAGTTGGAGCGTGCGTGATCGACCGACGTCCTGAAACAATGTGGTTGTCAATGCTGTATGGTGAGTAGAGTGTACTAGGTACACTTTGGAATGGAGTTTAGAAATGATTGGTGTACAAGATTCTGCAGTGTATGTTTCAATAGGTTATGGCGGTACACCTACCCTTCGAAGGGGCATGTACAGGCGGGATGGGCGGAAAGAAATAAGCGGAAAAGTAGAAAGTGTGAGACAAATTAAACGCATGCGTGACGTGGTAATCAACCAAACAGTGGTGAACGGAGACCGTCCCGCAGCGTTGAACTAATTGCGTCCTCCGCTTCCGAGGCAATGACTGGCAATCACGCAAGCGGCACATTTGAATTATGCTGGACATGTGGAAGCATTAGGCGAACCATGCATGCATGTGTGCAGTTACAGTATTGGTGACCATGGTGCTTCCAGCTGTATAAGACGGCGGTCGCCCCGGTGTGATTGTCGACGACGCAACGCATCGAAAAGAAGAAGACAACATGGGACGTCGAGCAAGCAGGGAAATTTCGCCTTGCAATTACGTGTTCGTCTACGGTACGTTGCGAAAAAATTATTTACGACTGCCGGCCAACGTGCGCAAACTGCAACCACCGCACGTCCTGCTCACCGCCGGCACGTGGTTTGGCGAGGGGCGTCTGAGCGGGTACGACTTATGGGACCTCGGCGACTATCCGGGCATTGTGAAGAGCGCTGCGGACGAACGGTCGGTGTGCGGTGATATTGTGCGAATTGACGCCAATGCGCAGATGATGCAGACGCTGGACGCGTACGAAGGCATTTCAAGCGAGTATATTCGACCGCACGAGTATCAACGAGAAGTATGTAGCGTATCACTTTATCGCGGTGAGCATGAACCAGAGTCGACTAATGGTGCTTTGTAGATTGTGAACGTGGACATGAGCAGTGACGGTGCGGAAAAGCGCACAATTGAGTGTTGGGTCTACGTGTACAACTGGCCGATAACGGAATATGGCGTCGCATTGATAGAGAACGGAGATTATGTCAGTTATGCCGCGAAAACCATTTAGAATATTACCCAATTTCATCATTCCTCCCAGCCACTAGTCTGGCCACAACCACACATTGCAGCAGTGCGCCTCAGCCACACAAACTGTTATTCGCATCGAGATAAAGAACCCTCTCTTCCAATCTCCCCTTCTTCAATTCAACATTCCCATCCCGTCACGTCCATCATGGCCGCTTTCGTCCCCGTTGCAGCCGTTGCCCGCCCCGCGACTCCCGCCCTCTCCACCCGCAACTCCCTCTCCTCGACCTCCTCGTCGCTCGTCGCCGCGCGCCCACTCGGCTCCCGTATCGCCACTCCCGTCCAGCGACGCCCCTCCTCTCCCGCACCATGGACCATGATTGCGACCGGTGAGCCCCTCGAGGACTGGCTCGATCGCGTCGAAAAGGACCTCGGCAAGTGCACCCGTGGTATCTTCGCCGCCTGTAAGGAAATCGCATACAAGATTCGTACAGCCAGCTGTGATAAGATGGCCTGTTTCAATGACTTTGGCGACGAACAGCTCGCCATTGACGTGCTCGCTGATAAGGTGCTTTTCGATAACCTGGAGGCTTCTGGTGTCGTTGCAACCGCTTCGTCGGAGGAGGTTCCCGTAGAGAAACCGATCACGCCTGGAGGAAGTTTCTCCGTCGCTTTCGACCCGCTTGATGGTTCGTCTATTATTGATACTAACTTCTCTGTAGGCACGTAAGTAATGCTCACAGCCAGAATAGCGTTTCAATCGTACCTCGCATCGTACTGAACACTGACCGTTTTGCGTTTTTTTTCCGTCGCGTTGCGCAGAATCTTCGGCGTGTGGAGAGGTGACAAGTTTGTCGGCCAAACTGGACGTGGTGTAGTTTGCGCAGGTTTGGCGATTTACGGACCGCGTACTACAATTACACTCGCAATTGATGGCGTGGAGGGAGCACATGAATTCCTTCTCATCGATGATTTCTCAGCCAAGCACGGCTCCTGGATTCACACATCCGCCTTCGACACCGTCAGTGAAGGCAAATTGTTTGCGCCGGGTAACATGCGCGCCGCTCAGGACAACCCCGGCTACGCTAAACTGCTCGACCACTACTACGCGGAGAAGTACCAGCTCCGTTACACCGGTGGTATGGTTCCAGATGTCAACCAAATTCTCGTCAAGGGCAAGGGCGTCTTCTGTAACCCGGCCTCACCAGCTGCCAGGGCAAAGCTCCGTGTGCTGTATGAGGTGCTTCCCATTGGTTACGTCATTGAAAAGGCTGGTGGAAAATCAAGCATGGGTGCTGGTTCCGTTCTCGATATTGAAATCAAATCCACTGAGGACCGTTCGCAGGTTTGCTATGGTTCCGCAGACGAAGTTGAGCGTTTCGAAGAACTTGTAGGTGTCAAATACGCTGTCGAAGCCGCTGTCTAAAGTATATTGACAATGTCCATGTCCATGTCGCCTAAATAAAAAAGTTTTTCCCGCTTACTACGCAGTGTCCGGCATTACACAATTTGCCTCCAACTCCCTCTTCCGCGATGACAACAAACACTACACAACTCAAGCCGCTTTCATCCATAACAGCTTCCCCCTACCCCGTGTCCACCATCGCACTCATCATAGGCCAAGAGGGCCCAAAAGTAATCCAACGTCGCGACGGAAGCACAACACATCTAAGCACACTGCATCTAGCCGACAGCTCACTACCAACAGGAATCGAACTGCGCATCTGGGGCGCCGCCTCTCTCACCGTCAGCACCTTCCGCATCATGGACATAATCCGCGTCGAAAAAGTGATCTGCAATTGCGACGCACGATTTCCAAGCACAATATTCCTGACGCATCGCACAGCATCCACACTCACGCACGACAACACAACAGACAGCAATCCGCTACGCTCGTGGCGACACAGCGCGTTCCCCGAGCTCGAAGCGCTGGCACGAACGACGCAGATACGCACGCGCGAATGGTCCAAGCGACATAAATTGCATCATGTGCCCGCGCGTGCGCCAAACAGCGCCACACAGGCGCCGCGCTGTCTCCGCGAAGCGGCGCAAATGGCGTGCGGTTGTGCCGAGCTTTTGGTGCGCATTACCGGCGTGCGTATCGCCGGAACGGACGGCGTGGATGCTATGCGCGGACTTGTGCGGTTGGCATGCGTGGTGTGTGGGGCGCAAACTGCGCCGGATCAGGGGCGGGAATGCGCGTGTACAGAGGGGGTGACGTGGAGTTTTGGGAGGTTTTATGTGGTGGCTGAGGACGGGAGTGGGAGGGAAATTTTGGAGGTTGACAATGATGCGGTTGAGAGATTGCTGTTTGGTATTTCGGCTGAGATGGTTTGGAAGGATCGTGTGGTGTGTATGAAGGGGTTTGAGATATTGAAGGCGCTTGCTTGTGATGATGGGGACTTTCGTGTGCTTTTGAAGGCAGGCACTGGCGAATTGGGCTCGTTGTCACTTGTGAGGCTTTTTGTTTGACCATGGCTGGGAACGGGATGAGCATGACTTGTTCAACGTGCTGCGCTGATGTCGCAAGCTCGGGATATGACGAGCTTGCGGCCAATATGAGATGCAGGCCAGTTCACTGGTCGAACGTCAGCCAATGAATTGCAGTTGATATCAGAAATCCGAAAATTGTAGCTGCACAGGAGGCGGACAACGTCTGTTTCAAGGTAGAACAGCCTCTCATCATACATTCAATGTTTGACATACGCCTTGTGGAAGATCGATTGCCTCCATATTCCAGTAGCTTCCAATTTGGAAACAAACGTTTAAAGTGCCGCCGTCATCAAGCGCTCGTCCGTCCTGTCCGTCAACGTCCACCGTCTCCACCATGCAACCGGCGCCCAATTCAGCGTTTGTCACAACGGCCGTTATGCGCACACAGTTGAAATGTGCAGAAACGGCCGTATCATCGCTCAACATCTCACCGACAAAGCCGTCATCATCGGTGCCGACGCGTGTGGCGCCCACCAAGCGCGCTAAAACCAGCCCGGCAGACCATGCACTTCCCGATTACATGTCCGATATCGGCGAATACTGTCTACTAAGCACGCAACAAGAACGCCAACTACTCGCCAACATTCGCACACTACAAACACACGAAGCTGCTGAAAAGACACTAGCAAGTCATCTCGGACGCGCCGCCACCGCCGCTGAAATAGCACAACATCTAAACATATCCAAGGCAACCTATGTATCCCAACGAGCAACATGTCTGACAGCGCGCAATGATCTCGTCGCGCACAATCTGCGTCTCGTCGTGAAGATAGCCAGAAACGTGTATCGGACATCCTCCGGCACAACGGCCGCCATACGACGCATGGATATCAGCGGGGTATCATTAAGCGATCTGATTCAGGAGGGTTCATTGGGGCTGATTCGAGCCGCGGAACGCTTCGACATGACGCGCGACAGGCAGTTTAGCACGTATGCATGCCGCGCCATCTGGAGTCATTGTCGACGCGCAGCCATGCCGGCGAGCTGTATTGTGAGTATTCCGGACCGGTTGAAGCTCGCTGCGGGACGACTACGCCGCTTTCGTGGCGAGTATGAACGCACGCATGGTGCGACACCGGACGATGGACTGCAGGCGGATGTGACGGCGCGCGAAGATCTGCAACTGGTGCGCACGTGCGAACGGCATTTGAACGGCGGCGTGTTTCTGGACGCGCCGATTGCACGCGATCAGTCGGTATCTATTTTGGACACGCTGGTGAGCGCGGCGAAATTACCAGAGGATGTTGTCGACGAGAGATTGGTTTGTGCGCGTTTGATTCGCGCCTGTTTGAGACAGTTGTCGACGCGCGATGCCAATATTGTGATTCTCAAGTTTGGCATCGACTGTGCGCCGGTCAAGGGCGCTGAGATTGCGCGGATGTTTGGCATTTCACAAGCGAGAGTGGCGCAGATTGTGGCGCAGGCATTAATTAAGTTGAAGAGAAATGAACCGGATTTAGCCGATTATCTGGATGCGGTTTAATCCGAGGCCATCTGTAAGACCCAATCAAATTTTGAATAAATCAACAGCACCCACCACAACATATCTTAACAAACGTCCATCCATCTCTGCGGTTGGTCACACCCAGATATTCATTGTGCAACAAGATGCAAAAGCCCGTTCCCCAAACAGCTTTCCTCGCCAACACCGTCGCGCCCATGCGACGTCAACGCGCGCGCCCCATCATCTCCAGGCGTCCGCCCGCTGTCCGCACAGCTCGCTGCTGCGTGGACCAAGCTTCCACCAACAGCAACGATACGCCGTTCCCGCCGCGCTACAACGACTCCGACGCTTCCTCCTCCTCCACCTCCGACGGTCTGGAAGCGCACGATTGTCTGCCCGTCGAGCTAGTGGACGGATATCTGGACAATGCCAAGGTGCGGCCGAAAATTGACATCGATGCCGACGAGTATATGCTCATGTGGAAACTGAGGAAGATGCTACACGAAGACGATTTCAAGCGTATCTTCGATGTGAACAGCCACAAAATCGGCGAAATGTAGCCCGCTATTCCCCGCCGACCGACCATTCGCTCCCGACCCGTTAGAATCCTCGCGCCACCGCCCGCGGCAGCATCCGACCGCGCGGTGGCGGATGGCCGGCTGCAATGGTGGCGCTTGTAGACACGGAGATTGTCCGTGTCGCTGTTTTTACTGTAATTTGCAACAGCCAGATGATAGCTATTGCTTTGTGTAGAAAATTGCAGCTTTTTCAACGTGTGAATTATCCAAAGTTATTTACAGTTTGCATACGGCGCACTCGCGCAGAATAACCGAAAAATAACTCACCACCCGTGTGCACGTGCAAACCTTATCATATTGCAATTGCACCATTTCATTGCACGAGTGCAGTGCACCGTAGCGTAAATTCCAACGTTGAATCCAATGCATACTCATACCGGCCACCCACCTGAGCGCATCAAATCGTCTCGTATCTGAAAAAAACGTTCCGCAATCCACCATCTCCCCCGCTTCGATCCGTCCATCCATCCATCCATCCATCCATCCCCCTCCTTCCCTCCCTCCACCTCCCCGTAAATGTCCCCTCCCCCATCGCCGCCATCCAGTCCCCATCCTCGCATCCACCCCACAACCTCCCATCGACATCCCATCCACCCACCGCATAGCCATGACCGTTCTCCCGGAACTCCTCTTCGCCGTGCGCGAAACTGCCTCCGCCGCCACCCTCGCCCTCACCTCCGCCGCCTCCGTGACCGCCGCGACTCGCGAGGGCGTCGAGAACACCCCCGCCGCCAGTATCCTAGATGAGCTCGGTAGCGCCGACATCGTCGTCCTCTTGCTCACCATTTCCGTCGTGCTACGTGTGCTCAATTTCCACTTCACCCGCGTCCCGTCCTCCGTCGCTATGGCCTTTGGCTCCATTCTTCTCACCATCGTGCTTCTCGTCCTCAGTCACTTGCCGATGCTCGGTGTGGAACAAGCCGTCGATTCCTTTCGTGCTATTCTCAAGGATTTTCCCGATTTGTTGCTCAATTACATGCTCGGCTTTCTCATGTTCGCCGGCGCCATGGAGGTAGACTTGCGCAATTTGGGCCGCATTCGTTCCACGATTATTGCACTTAGTATCGTGTCGACTTGCCTCTCGACCTTGATCATTGCTGTGCTTACCTATTTGCTCATGCTAAACATCGCCCCTATGGAGTTCAAATGGTGTTTACTGTTCGGCGCTATCGTTTCTCCGACAGATCCAATTACGTGTATTTCGATCGTGAATATCAACCCCTCCCTGCTTCCCGCCTCCACGCGTTATTTTGTCATGGGCGAGGCTCTGCTCAACGACGCTGTGGGCGTCGTTCTCTACCTTACCCTCATGGAAATCGTCACCAAGCCCGATATTGGTACTATGGAAGTGCTTTACATTGTAATCAAAACCATCTGTCTCGAGTCCGCCTCTGGAATCGCAATGGGTATCTTTCTAGCATGGCTCGCCTACTCTGCAATAGCATCCGTCAAAGAACCACTCCTTGAAGTTGTCATTACATTTGTTCTCGTTGGGAATATCAACATGATCGGTCGCATCCTGGAAGTGTCCATTCCGCTCGCATCCGTCAGCGCAGGCCTATTCATCGGAAACTACGCTGTTGAGTTTGCAATGTTTGATGAAACGGTCGAGAGCTTCCATGAAATGTGGAAGCTTGCCGATGAAACCCTCAATTCCATCCTCTTCCTTATGGTCGGTGCCGCTGATCTCATCTGGAATCCGCAAGAACTCGGTTTGACACGTGCCATGATACTTGTCGTGTGTGTTGTCTCGATCTCTATGATTTCCCGTATCATCGCAGTTGCACTCCCTTTGCTCGCCATTATTTCCATCGAATGGCTTACTGGAAAGCGCTTACGCCACGAGTCGGTCCGCTATCGAGGAGGTACGATAGCTGTGCTTACCTGGGCAGGCATGCGAGGCGGAATTTCTATTGCTCTCGCGCTTGGTGTCCCCGACTCGTTTGTGAAACATGCTGTACCCGGTCACATGACCTATGGGCAGCTCATTTTCTTCATGACCTTCATTATCGTAGTGTTTTCGATCTGCGTGCAGGGTATGTTGTTTGAACCTGTCATCAAGATGATTAATAGAGTCAGCTATGAGATCATGCCTAGTGGTGGTCTGGGTACCTATGTGTCAACCATGAGCCTCGGCAATGGGTACAACGAACTCGGTGAGTTTGAGGAAAACAGCGCTGAAAATTCTACAAGTTCTGTCGGTGAACGTATATGGGATGCTAGCGCTCCGATTTACGGGGATTACGACGCCAATGCCCCCGTACCTCCTACCCCGCCTGTTACCAACCTTCTCAATCAGGACGCATATTCATTCCAACCTGATGTGCAACCGGATGCCTCAGAAAGTGCGATGCGAAGAGCTGTTACCATGGCAGGAGAATATCCACCAAATGCGATGCGAGAGACCAAAAAGAGCCATTCGCATGAACGACAGGGCTCGCTGACGTTCCAAGATTTGACGCCACTGGAGAAATTGCCGTCCATTCCCGCCTTCCTGGGAGACTTGCGTCGTAAAGGAACCGATTCTTTCGTCAAATGGTTTGACGTTCGCGGCAATGCGGAAAATTCGGAAAGTATAGAGGGGAGCTCAGCACTGTCAAGATCGCATACAGTTCCCAATAATGCTAGATTGGCACGTGGCGAGAGGTCAAGCTCAGATGATGGGTATGATGATTTGCTAGACAGTGGGGAAAATATCTTGTCTGGAAAGAAACCTCCTCAGCATCCAAGGAAGATGTGATGAAGAGCTGTTGTTGGTAACTTGTGCATCGGTGGTTTAGTTAGCAGGCAATGGTTTCCATCTTGAGACTATCATCACTTTCGGATGTGAAAATAACAACTGGTTGCGTTACTTTGTAGCGTTGAGCATGAGGAATTGGTGAATCTAAGGAGCGCAGCTAGCAATAGGGCACGTCGACGTCAACGAAACAGTTGAATTGTCGGTGCATGGCGATAGCGTGGCGTCTGCAGGGCTAGACAGCAAGAGATATGAATGATGCAACGTGAATTGGCATCAGGGCAGTTTTGTGATATGATGTAAAAGAGTTATGTATGTGCAGCGACTTGCTTCACGAATGCTTGTTGGCAACGTATAAAATATGACCTGAATCTGCGCGAACTTTATCAATATAGGGTGCAATGTGATCGACGTCTCCCAACAAAATCGGCGAACCGGCGCGCGAGTCCACCACATGAAATTGCTGGCCATATCGGGCGACAGCAATCCAATGTCTGCCCGGCGGGATCACCGCATGCACAGCCGGCCAACGAAAACGGGCCGGAACGTTCACCAAGAAGCCGCATACGTCCGGGGTCGAGCGGAGTAATTCTGTGACGGACACACGAGGCGAGAACCATTCCGCGCGAAGACCACTTCTGTCTAGTGCAAGCATGAGAACGTTTGCGTCATAGTTGCCAAGTCCGAGCGGCCAGCGATGCGGATGCCACCAGAAGGATCTGGTGTGCGATGGAGCGAGTTCATCAGCGATTTGGTCAAGCGTGGACGAGGTGTGCGCGCGTCGTTTCAATAGTGCGTTGATGGCGTGCACACCGCAATGCAGCAGATGCTGGCGTTCGTGGTAGATATTCTGGGATGGTGGATGCGTCTGGTCTGTGGATGGATGCATTGCAATGTTGCACTGCGTTTGTGTTGTTGGATGGAGTTGAGCGTTTGACGATTTGTTGGAGGGATTTCACTATACGTCTGAAAGATAACTCGACGCGCAGCCAGCAAGGACCTGTGGTGTGGAAGATGATGCGGCGCTGTGCTGCGCAACCTGCGCATTCGTGCATCTCAGACAAACTGGATTGTCGAATAGTCGCGACTGTGCCATGTGTACTGCACAAGTGTTACGGTGCGTGTCGGCACCTGTGATGCTTTGTACACGTGTGCAGTATGATACTCTTTCATCGACGATGATCTCACATGTTAAATCGTGCTGCCGTGCGAACATGTCGTGGCGAGCCAATTCAAGCCTCCACAATGGTAGTGCGGTCCTACGCTTTCTCCGTTTCTGTCGCTCTGCCCACTCGAAATCTCCGGCTTCTTCGAAAACGACTGCCGTTGGCGACGCGTTGTTGCGCCAGTGATGCAACAGCTGCCAAGCCGGCAACAGCTATATCATGGAATGTCAATTCAATGCGATCATTACTGCGCAAAAACCCGCGCGCCATTCAGGATCTTGTCGATGAATATGATCCCGACGTGCTCTGTCTCCAGGAAACCAAGCTTCAACAAACGCATGAAGACATCTTCGCCAACATACTGGACGGCTTTGAAACCGTCGTATTCAACTCCAGCACTGCGCGACTCGGCTATTCCGGCACTGCAATCTACGCCAAAAGAAATTGCTCCCTGATGCAGCGTTCCATCGGCGACGATGTCGGCGACCGGGAGGGGCGCCTAATCATGCTGGAATTTCCCGGTGTGCAATTGGTGAACGTGTATACTATGAATGCCGGCACAGCGTTTAAAAGGCTGTCACATCGTCTCAACTGGGATTCTTCCTTCAGGAAACATCTGCGTCATTTGCATTCGCAAGGAAAGCCAATTGTTGTTTTGGGGGATCTAAACGTCGCTCGACACCAACACGATGTGCATGATCCGAACAGCGCCAGGAAATTGCCCGGTTTTTCAGATGAGGAGCGCGGCTCATTTGAGGACACGCTTGAGACTTGTCGCATGGTTGATGCATTCCGCTTGTTGTATCCAGATGTCAGAGATCGATATACGTATTGGGATTATCGCAGCAAGGCGCGCGAAAGAAATCGTGGTTGGAGAATCGATTATGCATTGGTGAGCGATAACATGACGGATGCGGTGCGTGATGTCAAAATTTTAGACCATGTCTACGGCAGCGATCATTGTCCGATTGCAATTACATTGGCGCCCGGTATGTTGTAGTGCTCTTTCGTGTTGGCGAAATGTTGTCGCTCTCCCACGCGGTGGGTGGGCATGCAACAAAAACGACTTGAAATTTATAGATTGATTTCCGTCCAACTCTTACCGTAATTGGTTACCAGACACATGCACTGCAGCGAATCAACGCACTCCAATGAACGCACATTATCATAAACCAATCCCACGTCTCGCTCCCTCTAAACACCATCCGTCTCCACAACAAACTCCACCCCGTTCACCAACCGCTCGTCCAAACTCCGCGCCGCAGCGCGCCGCAAACATGTGGAGCACTCTGGGCTCTTTCCGGGAACGCGTGCGTGAGAACGCAATAGCCGTTCGTGAAAACGCCAAAGCAGCCGCAGTCGTAGCACAGGGTGTTCTACAAGCAGCAGCGTTCGAAGACGAGGATACAATTCCTACAAATCCCACATCAAATCTTCTCAACGAGTCCGCAGTCGACCAACCACAACCATATAACGAATCCAATCCATCTCAACCACAGTCCGAATCCGTGTCGTCGTCTGATCAATTCGCATCGCACTCCATCCCGCCTCCGCCACCCGATGCGTCACCACACATGCCGCCGCCTCCGCCGTCCCAGGAAATCGACGCGCAGACTCACTCCTTTCATAACCGACGCACGCGCGCCTCACGCTACGTGCCCGGCGGACCGCCTCCATCCACCAAGGTCCACGCACCCCTTGTTCCCGTGCCGTCCATTTTCGCAAGCGCCCCGCCACAGGACGTGCAGGAAGATGTCACGCAGCATCAAGCTTCCAGCCAGGCCGCCGATTGGCCGGATAATGCAGATGCGGACTGGGGCTTTGATGAAGGGAAAAATGCGCGCAGTGAGCAACATCGAACTGGGCATGCGAGCGTGCCGGATGTCAATGACTTGCAGCCACCACCACCACCACCACCACCGCAAACGGATGCTCAGCCAGAGCAGTTTACGGGCTGGAACGAGGCGCCCGAACAGGATTGGAATTTGGAATCCAACCTTGAGCACACATCCCTTCGAAACAGTTCTCAGGTTCAGAGCGTGTCGTCTGTTGTAGAACCAACCTTGCCTGTTCAAGAGCAGCACTTAGATTGGCAGGAGACACCTGAGGATGACTGGAATTTGGCATCCAACGAAACGTCTGCAGCTCAGCAAAAGGATACCATAATAGAAGATGCGCCCCCCTCTGTCCAGCCACCATCATCGTCCCCACAGGAACAGTTTGTAGACTGGCAAGAGGACCCTGAGGTGGACTGGGCTGCGGCACCCACCAATGAGGCTGAAACCGAGCAGGAGGATTCTAAAGCGCATGGAGTCACATCCACTGTGCATCCTCCACCACCACAGCAATTTGTGGATTGGAAAGAGGCAGACTGGAATTCGGGATCCAAAGATGAAGTTGCGTTTGTTGAAAAGGATTCTAAAGCAGAAAGTGTGCCAGTGGCTTCTGAACCCCCGGCACCCACAGAACAATTTACAGATTGGCAAGAGGCACCTGAGGAAGACTGGAATTTGGCCTCTAACGATGATTCTGAAAACGGTGGGAAGGAAGCTAAAGAAGAGGGTGTATCATCACATGCTGAGCAGTTGCACCCTTCTGAACAGTTTGCGGGTTGGCAGGAGACTTCTAATGTTCCGGAGTCAGACTGGAATTTTGGATCCATTAGTGAGACTGTACCGGTTGAACAGGATTCTAAAGCGGAGGGTCAGCCTGTAGTGAACGAATCTCTGGCACCCTCAGGACAGTTTAGCGATTGGCAAGAGGCTCCCGAGGATTCGGAGGCAGGCTGGAATTTGGGATTCAGTGAAACTGCCACTACTCAAAAGGATACTAAATCGGAGGACACATTAGCGGATACAAAAGTTCTATCTGAAGACCCCCAAAAGGCACCCGAAGCGGACTGGAATTATAGCAATCGTGATGATACTACTAACAAACTTGATGACGCGCAGTCTACGTCCGACAAGAACAATGAAACTACTGCCACAACTTTTCCCACACCAATAGGTAGTAGCGAGGCGGAAGATCAGACTGGATCGGGTGAGTCTGGTGAACGGATCGAAATCGTGTATGAAGTTTCGGAGGAACAAACTCAGCCGGAACTGTATGCTCCACATTCTGAATCTGTGAACGACGGCAATAATGGTTGGTTTGCAGATGAACAAGTAGGAAACGGAGAAGGTGATGCAAATGCATCTGACTTCTTTTCTGGAGGGCACAGTGTGGCTCACGATGGGGAGGACCGCGATGACCCATCACGACCCAAGGAAGAGCCGTTCTCCTCCGAGACCTGGGGACCAATTCCACCGGCTGCAGATGCAAACTCAGTACCACCTATACCAGAAGACATCCCTTTGGAATCGCAAGGATTCGACGCTGCCATTGGATTCGGGGAACACACAGCACAGGCGAATGACAATCTGGTTGTACAAAGTGGACATGTCTGGCCATCTGAAAATTCGCTTTATGTTCAAAATGATGAAAAGGCCGTCGTGGAATCTGTACAAGAGAACCGTAAGTCAGAGCCGGAATTGCCGAATACAGTGGTGGAAGAAACAGGCCAACGCAATTTCGAAGTACCTTCTCTTTCAGAAGCACAAAAAGATGAGTTTGAGAAAGCTCGAAAGCAAGTTGAGGAACTCTCCCAGAAACTCCAGGTGCTCTCTCTGGAAAGGGATTCCGCTGTTTCAGATAAGGAGGCAAGTGACCGTGCTAACGAAGACTTGAAGATTTCGATGTTGCAACTGAGGGACGATTTGTCTATTCGGGCCGAAGATCTTGAATCTTTGCGGTATCAAATCAACGAACTCTGCCAGGAACGCGATGCCCTGGTGGAAGAGAAGCTCCTTGTTGAGAAGGAGCGCGATGCTGCTGTCGAAAGAGGTGGCAATGGAATCAGAGAAGCACGAAATATTATTGAAGTAATGCGAAATGGTCAGGATGTTGCAGGAAGGCGAGAGGCCGTGATTTCTGAGCAACTGGGTGTCTTGCGAAATGACTTGGAACGTATTGCTGAGGAGAGAAACTCCTTCATTGCGGAGGCTGATGACCTCAAAGAACAATTGAGGGATAGTGAAGCCCAAGCCAAATTGCGTGACGATGCATTGCACCATCAGATACGGGTGTTGGAGAATGAAGTTGAAGTCGCCAAGCTAGAAAGAGAACAGGCACTCACAACCAGTCAGATTCATATCGAGGAACACCGCGAACTTCTTGAGTCTGAGCAGTCTAAGTCATCGTCTCTGTCTGCATACCAGGATCAAATTAGAGAACTTCAGAGTGTTGTAGAGGCAACCCACCGAGAGCGAGATGAGGAATCTCATCGGATAGAAGCTCTTTCAAATCTAATGGAGGAGATGAAAGAACGGACTCAAAGTGTCCTCATGGAACGAAATGATCTCTACGACCAGAAGCTGATCCTGCAAAAAGAGCTTGAAGAAGTTTCCTCTCGGGAAGATATGGTCAAACGACAACTACTCGATGCACAACGGGAATTGGCTTCCGTTTCTGGAGAGAGGGACGAGGCGAAACAACGTAATGCCTCTCTACGCGATCAGTTCAAGGATCTTTCAAATAGATTTGAAGCTATATCTATGGAGAGGGATCGACTTGTCCACGAAAGAACCACCAATGCTTCGGGATCAAATGCTGCTTCTGAAAAAGAAAAGGCTTTGGTTGCAGAATGTCAGCAGAAAACAGCAGCTGTCGCAGGTTTGCAACGCAAGCTCACTTCGGCTGTAGCCAAAATCGAAAAGTTGACAACACAGAGAGGAACCTTCCAGCGCCAGAGGGACGAGGCCGGTGCTAGACTTCGGGCTGCTGGTGCCGAATTTGCGTCTCTAAACGGAAAGCTAGTTGCTGCAACGGAGGCCAGGGATTCTGTGCAGGTTGAGTTAGTCCAGGTCCGGAATGAGAGAGATGCAGCGATTTCGAAGGTTGAAGAGCTCTCTGAGATCACTGCACAGAAGAAAATAGTAGAAGAGAGCGCTGAGGCCGCTGCAGTGCAGCTTGCAGAATCACAAGCGGAACTGCAAGAAATTCGAGGTGAGCTCAGTGAGATGTCAGCGAACAAGTCCGATCTACAGAAGAAACATGCAACTCTCCAGTCAGAAGCCAAGGTTGCTCAAAACAAATACGATATTGCCATTCGTGAGAGGGAACTGTTACAAGGGCAATATGACGTAGTATTGGCGGAGAAAGAGTCTCAACAAGCAGAGATTGCAGAACAACTCGAATTAGTCTCTGAAGCAAACAAAAAGTGCAAGGCTCTGCAAGTTGAGCTCTCAACTGAAAGAGAGAAAGCGGTGTTGGAAATTGGAATTGTCAAATCTGAACTTGCCGCAGAGCAAAATGCCAGGTCGCAGTTATCTCAAAGCAGTGTAACCCAGCAATCTGAATTGCGAAGCTACAAAGATGCGATTGTGCACATTCACTCATCTGCAGCTACGTCTATTAGTGCTTCCAAAAAAGCGCTGTCTCAAGCCACCAATTCCTCCCTTGCCGGTATATCTTGGCCCTCGGTTCCAGAGGTTGGTGATGGTGATAACGATGTAATTTCTGATGAAACAGTTTCTTTCTTTTCAGAAATATGTTCTCTAATAGCCCGCATTAGCACTGTTGCTGCACAGGCATCTAGAGATGTGGAACGTACTCACACAAAGCACATGGATTTGCAGAAAAGGATCGACGAGATGGAAACGGAGAAACATGCGTCAGATGAAAAAGATCAGCAATTGCAAAACATGCGTACTGCGCTTGAAAGTTCAACCAAGAAACTGCAGTCCCTCATGGAAGAGAACGAAGTGACAGCATCTCGACTGGAAGATGTGCAGAATGACATGGATAATGCGAATATCAGAAATTCTGAGCTCGAACAAGACTTGGAAAGAGTGACAAACGAATTGAGTGTTGCACGTGAAGTGGATGCAAGACGAGTATCAGAAGAAAGCGCAAGGTATTTACAAGAGATTGAGAAACTATCTACTAATCTCAAGTCAATTTGGTCCATGTTGCGAAATTGTCTAGCAAATCAACAAGTCGAAGAATTCTCTGAAGCAATTGATGATGATGACGAAATGCGGTCTGTCGAAAATATTGCAGTTCAGAGTTTACGCTCAGTTGCTTCTGTCGTTGCAGAGATGGAAAGAAACCGACAGCACACATCTGAACTTGAACGCAATTTGGAGATGGCAGAGGCAGACGTTGCGCGACTTGTAGATCGGGCAGAGATGGCTGAACAAGAAAGGGATGCTGTCAGAGGCTCCAACGAGCGACTCGAACGTAAGGCTAATTCTGCACGAGCCGAAGGAGTGGAAGAAGCCAAAGTTCATTTCGAGGAGATAATTGCACAGATTGAAAGCGATCTGAATGATACACGTCAAGAACTACGACGTACGACGGATAAAGCCATGCGCTCGGAGAAAGAAGCTGGTGAATTGCGCGCTCTGTGCAGCAAAATTCAATCCCAGCTGAACGGACGAACAAACGAGCTGGATGACGCAGAAGAAAAGGTGGTGTATTTACAAGACCAAGTGACAACGCTTGAAGAGGATTTGCAGGAAGCACATCGCAGCCTCAAACAGCGTGAAGCGGAATCTGCCGAGGCTCGGCGGTCTGATGTTGACCGACTAACTAAAGAACTTGAAGATGCGATGAAACAGCTAGAAAGTGTTGAAAAGGAGTGTGCTCGTTTGAGGGAAGCTTGTGATAATGCAGAGAGCAACGCAAAAGAAGCTGAGTTCCTTGCTGACACGCACCGAGTAGCTGAAGAAAATCTTCAAATTGCGATTGAGCAATTGGAAGCTGCACAAGACTCGGCTGTGTTGCAGAGAACGATTGAGCTACAAAGAAAACTGGAGAAAGCAGAGGCTGAGTGCGAAGCTGCAAAGAAACGCGAAGAGAGTCTGAGTATCTCTGAGAACAAATTGCAGCTGCGAGACGATGAAATCAAAGAGCTTCGTGGAGCACTTGGAAGACTAGCTGATGAACGGGTAGAATTGAAATTGGAGCTGGAAAAGAGTCTATCACGTCTGAATCATCCTGACGCAGGCGGCCAATTGGTTGATCGAAGAGTCGTGCGACAATTGCTAGTGAGCTACTTCCGTGTAGGCTCCATGAGGAGACGGGACGTTCTAGAGCTCATGTCGCGCATGCTGGCGTTTTCAGATGCGGATAATGTTGCTGTGGGACTGAAACGGCGGGCGTTTATGGATCGAATTGGCTCATTGGTTCAGGCTCCCGAAATGGATAGTGCCACTCTACCACCAATCGGTACAGTTAGCGATAAGTGGATTGAATTTTTGATGAAGGAAACAGAGGAGGGCGAGGAAGAAGGAAAAGGATGGTAGAAGTATATTAGCTATTTGCTGATTGTAAATGTTACACTACTGGCAGACTTAGGTTGTGTATATCAGACGGACGGCTGCGTGTGAACTTTCCAACTGAGGGTTTGGGCAGAGCTCTTGTCCATATCTGTTTATGATCAGCGGGCGATTTGCAACGGATGCAGAAATAATAAGTTGCACAATCTGAATGGTCAAATTACTGATTTTGAATAAATTTTGAGCGTAAAACAGGTAATCTCGCTTCAGATGCCAAGTGGCTGCACATGATTTGCAAACGAGAATATGCAGGAGCTCACGACCTGCAACGGCGGAATGTCGGGAGGTCCAAATTGTTGAAACATACCGGACAGATCGAGCAATTCCTGTGCATGTCATGAATCTGTCCGCAGCAGCAAGACCTATTACGTTTGTGAAACATCAGGAAGAAACCCATTTCAAACTAACCAACCAGTCATCTAAACACGGTTCGCCATTCGAAATGACATCGGCGTTTGTATCATCATGCAACAACACACGACTTGTCTCTCGAAACACGTTTTGCGGAGCGGCAGTTGAATCACGCACAACGCGCCAATCGCACCGATGCGCACGCACGAATCGCGTCCATATGCTCGGCGAAGTGCCGGTCGCGAAGCCGTTCGAGGAGGAGAGCATTGCATCGGAGGGAGCAGGCGAGCCCGATGCAGCGCAGATGGAAGCGCCGCCGGTCGCCGAGACGCAACTGGAGGTGGCCGGTGAAGATCTCGAGGATGTCGTGCCTTGCGTGCCGCCGCAGTATGTGCAGAACGCAGCTGTCATTGACGAGGCGCGTGCAAAGTTCAAACTACATGAAACGGATACAGGATCTCCGGAATATCAGATTGCTACACTGTCGACGCGTATCACCTACTTGACCAATCACCTCAAGGCCAACCCCAAGGACTACTCGTCGACGCGCGGACTGCTGAAGATGGTTTCCACGCGTCGTCGTCTGCTCAAATACGTGAAGAAGCAGGACGCGGCGCGGTTTGACAACATTATTAGTGGACTTGGTATCCGCGTCTCGCAGCAGCTTCGCGGTCTGTAGATGTACGGACGCTAGAATCATTTTAAAGAGTGGAACAAGTTTCGACGCGTATGTCAAGTGTAAGGCAGCAGGCAGTGAAAATGCGCCATATTTTTTTAAAATAATTTTGATGCGGCACATTGAGCTGTTTCGTTGTGCGTAGCACAGTTCCCAGCTAACAAAACAAAATACAACGGCCCACAACTGTCAAACTTTTCCGCCTCATCTTGTCTAGCGCCATCACACGCTCGTCCCGTCCTCACCGTCGACAACGCTCTCAATTTCGTCACCACGCGACAAAAATAACCCCATTGCGACGTTTCCAGCCCATTCGTGAGCCGCATCGTAGCTACAATTCCCCTCCCCCCGTCATGTGGGGCTCCACATTTCGCTCGCCCTCCCCGTCCGGCCGCGACACCAACATGCCCCGCTCCTCCCCCGGTCGACCGCTAGAAATCAAAGTACGCGACCTAGACGCAGAGCGAGCTGCAACTCCCTCCACAAACAACTCCCCGCTTTCCATGGGCTGGCTCCTCCGTCTCTTTCGCTCCGATTTCTTCGACGCTTTCTTCGCCGTCACCTATCTCTATCGCTACCGCGAATCGCGCGGCGTCCACGACTACCTCTGCAACGAGCTCTACCAGCTCTCCGACGCTGATCTGGAGACCTTTATGCCCCAGGTTTGCAACCTCCTCGTGCATCACGCCCGTAATTCTCCAGGCCTCGAGCGCTTCGTCATGGACAAATGTGCAGATTCCATGCACATGGCCCTGCAAGTCTACTGGTTCCTGCAGGCCGCCGTTGAAGACGCTGCGCGTGTTGGTAATAAGGAAACAGAATCTAGATGTAGACTTCTACGTACACGCTGTGAAACAGCCGCCGTGAACGGCTCCCATCATGCTATGCTTGAAGCGGCCTCCTCCAGAATTTCAGCCGTGTCCATTTTGGCTGGCGAAAGTCCTTTTTCTCAACAAAAGCGCCAAATTGATGGTATCACTCTCTTTCCATCCAGTAGTGCTGGCCAACTATTCAATTCCGAAATGCGTGCTCCACCTGTCAAGGACATGGTTGTTAAGGATGTCGACCATGATGATGATATTTATCCTGATTCGGGCGAGGAAGGAAAAGAAAATGAGAATGTAGACCGTGTTCTAGATTCCAATGCCGTCTTCAACGATGAGAAGGAAGAAGCTGACCATGTCCACTCTAATAGCGATGATGTCCCAAAGACCGATCATCTCGACGTCGCTCACGTCGCTACGGCTGGAAGCAGTATAACATCAGACGAACATAGTGTTCTGACCAAACCTACCATT
Organism: Asparagopsis taxiformis; assembly: GCA_030407315.1. Taxonomy (NCBI): domain Eukaryota; phylum Rhodophyta; class Florideophyceae; order Bonnemaisoniales; family Bonnemaisoniaceae; genus Asparagopsis; species Asparagopsis taxiformis. The sequence continues at coordinate 70,282 of JALQPE010000025.1, read as the reverse complement.
TTTGAATCACAAGGAGCCCAACTTCCAGAGGGGGAAACCATCACGCCGAGTAGTGATGAAAAAGTTGAAACTGACAACAAACAAAAGAATTCTAACAAACCACACCAAGAGTTGGACCCTGAAGCCGACTTTGACCCCATGACATTGCTCAGTATGAAACAAGAGCGTTTCAATTACTTCAATGACTCGATTACAATTGCCAAATCATTTGTGCGTCTGTCCATGACAACAAAGGATTTACCGCAAGATCAGAGACAAGCGCATCTTTCGCGTGGCCTTGAGAAAATCAATGACATCCTCTTGCGCAGGATGCAGGGGGAACCCGGTATTCCACTCATTGAGGATTCACCTGTACCTCCCGTCGCCGAGATTGCAAAGCTCGGTCGTGAGGCCGCTCTGCGAAGTGTCCATCTTCCGCTGACCAGAGCCAGCTCTCAAGCGCTGCGCATTTTACGAGTCAATTCAGAAGAAGCGGTCATTTTAACGTCTCGAACTCGCGCTCCGTATATGGTTAATATCGAAGTTCTTCCAACAGACATGCTATGCTCTGATAAGCTACTGTTCTGTGAACCCCGTGTAACCAAATCTACTGAACCAGTTGCAGCGGATGAAGAGAATTCGAAGAAACCGCCAGTTCCGCGGAATCCACCTGCTATTGGTGAGAAAGATATTACTTCGGACGATAAAACGCCGAAAGCATCGGCCGCGCCCCCAATACATCAGTCGACAGTAAGGAGACTAAGCGAAATGACGCCAGCAGAACGGCAAAGAGCTAATGTGCGAAAGGTTGTGTACGGCGATGCGTACAACAGGCAACCAGAGCAGTTCCGATATATAGAAGAAGTGACGGCTCGAGCTGAGGAACAAGATGTCGACAGTCTAGAATACAAATCGCGGCAAGCAGTATTACTCGGGATCTATGGGGAGCTGTGGTCATGGAAAGAGGAACGAATTCTTGCGAAATCTCCATTCAAAGATTTGGAAGGTACTCGACTAATGCCGTTCATTGTGAAAGCTGGTGATGATCTACGACAAGAACAGCTGGCTATCCAGCTGATTTCGCAATTCAAGTGGATGTTTGAGGAGGAGGGCGTGGATGTATTTGTTCGGCCTTTCACGGTAATGAGCGTATCATCAGAAGCTGGGTTTGTGGAAGTTATTCCTGATTCGGTGTCGGTACATTCATTGAAGAAGAGAACCCCAAACTTTGTCTCTCTTCTCGATTACTTTGAGCGGGCATTCGGTGCGAATGGAAGTGCCTCGTTCAAAGCTGCGCAACGCCGTTTCATCCGATCAATGGCAGGATATTCTCTAGTAACGTATTTCCTGCAAATTAAGGACAGGCATAATGGAAACATTATGATTGATGCTGAGGGAAGAATTATTCACATCGACTTTGGGTTCATGCTGACTAATTCACCTGGATCGATCAAGTTTGAGAACGTGCCATTCAAACTAACGGAGGAATATCTGCAAGTAATCTGTGCTAAAACCAACGTACAGGACCATACGGAAGCTTCCAAGACAGAAGGGTATCGATACTTCCAGGAATTGTTTGTGCTAGGTCTACTTGCGGCAAGAAAACACCACGAGAAGATCACTACTCTTGTGGAAATCATGACGGAAGGAACATCGATGCCATGTATGACGACTGGACACTCAGTTGTGGAATCACTGCGCACTCGATTTGCATTGGGAATGCCTGAAGAACAATGCATCAATTTTGCTCTTGGTTTGATTGAAGAATCGCGATTATCATGGAGATCTGCCAGTTATGACCGATTCCAAGCTTACTCCAACGGATATAGATAGTCACCTTTTGACTTGCGTGCGTCAATCACTTGCACTAGATAGTCTTGTACACGCCAAGTCTGTAATATAGTACATGTGTCGGTATTTACATTCTGTAGAAGCATTCCAGTTGTCGTGTCAATGCCTTTTACATGCTTTAACCTTTTTCGTTGTTGTTCCGTCGGTTACTTAACGAATAGTTTGTAATACCAATGCGTTTGCCATCAATTGTTTTGCTGCCATGTACCACTGCACGATGCGCAAAGATAACAGTTTCTCTTACCAACAGAGCGATGGTTTAATCACAACACCTTTCAGGTCTTGCTTACAGAGACAGTACACGTTGCATTATTCTACACGCCAGCTAATTTGCTTGCCGGATGACTCATGGTCTAGTCGTAATCGGCCTGCCGTCTGCTTGCATCGTTACCCGTAGACTGGAGCACCCACGACTTGCCGTGTCGAGTACATCATGGACGAAGGCACGAAGAGCACTGTTTCTAAACTCCCTCTCCTCAGCGTAAGAGCCTCTCCTCGAGACAAAGACGCCTGGACAGCCAGACTTCGCGAAGAGTTAACTGCGCTTATTCAGGTATGACGTCATTGACGAAAACCTACTGTCCAAAGCGTTCTCTAGCATCGAAACCATTCTAACCTCCCTTTGGCGTCTGCTTTCACGTGCGCGCGTAACAGTACGTGAAACTGAACAAAGAAGAAGATAAAGACTGGTTTCATATTGAATGTAACAAGACTGGAACGAGATGGACTGGTAAATGCTGGTATTACTACGAGCAGATTCGTTATGAATTTGACCTTGAATTTGAGATACCAGTGACGTATCCAACAACAGCCCCGGAGTTGAAGCTACCACAACTTGAAGGTCTGACCGCAAAAATGTACCGCGGCGGTAAGATTTGTCAAACCATACATTTTCAGCCTTTGTGGGCACGAAATGTGCCACATTTTGGTATTGCTCATTCCCTTGCTCTTTCTGTACGTTATACGCATTGCATCTTATTACTGAGTGACTATTATTGTCTATGTTTTTCTTGGGGTCTAACATCGCGTTTTCTTGCTGTCTTCTTATAGCTGGGACCATGGCTTGCTGCTGAGATTCCCGATTTAGTCGGGAGGGGTGTGATTGAGAAGTTTAAAAAGTAGTGCCCATTGCGTATAAACCTCCTACAATTTTTGTTGTTCGTCAACTCAATTTGTTCATGTCTCTAAACGTGAAGTTACATCGATATCCACCATTTCTCCCCCGTGGCAAAACAGCTCCACACCTTTATGATATGCATACAACGAGCCCAGAACTTGACCGCAGTGTCTGAGGTGGTGAATCATTATTCAGAGTATGAAACACCTCAAAAGTATGATCAAAGGATGTACCTAGAACCAAACTGCGACTACCATCGTGGTACTGCTATGGTCTGAAACTCAACAGTAAACGAAGGCCGTCATGTCAAGTTGAGCACCATATTGTTAGCAAGTCGAAGGTTTTTTATTGAACATAGAATAAATAGTCGCGACGCTGTGAATCGCCCAAAATACACCCGCCACAATTTTCTCCAGTATGAACCACTTGCAGCGCTTGAACACTTCGTGAAAGGAAGCTTGTTTCGCCTTGTTCACAAGACACATCATATAGTCTGCTTGAGACTCCAATGCACTCAACATTTTGTAGTTGTCGTTGATAGCGCTGAAAATGAAGTGATATCTTTGCTCCTGATGTTGACCGAGAGACTCGAATATGTTGTTCATTCGTTCAACTTCCATATCCATCTTCGCTCGATTTTTTTCCATGATATTCTTCAATTCAGCGAATCTCCGTTCTGATTGCTCGAGAGCATTCTCCAGATCCGCAATCAGAAGCAACGAGTTTCGTTCACCCACAGGTCTTTTTGTAGACATCGGGGAATTTCTCGATCTCTTCCTCGACACAGGCCACCTTGTTATTTCCTCCTCATTCGATTCCCCGTTCTCCTCAATATCACCGTCTGCGGCCGAATGGGGGTCAACAGCTGGCGATACTTCAATGTCTGCGGCATTGGATTTCATTGAAGGTCTCAGAGTCAGGCCGAGAGGAAAAAGGCGTGTCCTCTTATGATTTGTCCTGCTGCCGACGACAACATCCTCACTGGACTTTTGCCACCGGGCTACTCCTGAAATCCAATTTGTTATCGACCTGGGAGTTTCAGAGGACGCGATTGGAATGTTTTCTTCCAATGCTTCCTCATGGTCTTGTAACATGTTAACGGCAGCCAAACGATTGAAGTGCTTGTTGCGAACGTCAACTCTGGAAGGAATACGCCCCTGTTGACTTCGAGAAACCCGCGTTTTCCTGCCAACGAACCTGGTGACAGTGCGTGAAATCCTCTCTCGTCGTTCGTCAAACGAAAATACGTTGGAGGCGCTGCCTTTCTCGAATCGACTACTAGACGGGACTGCCTCGTCATCGTCTTGATTAGTCGTTTCCATGGCAATAAAATCCATGCTCTCTGCCGATCTATCAGCTGCATGTTCCTGATATCCATCAAAGGCGTCAACAAGACTCTGCGCGATAAAGCTGTTTTCGCCGTGCCGAACTTCACTTTGCAGTTCATTGAGTCCCAATTGGTTTTCCTGTCTCTCTCGTCTGTTCTTGGGAGAGAGGAATGGAAGACGGTACATCCTCTGAGGGTGACGTCCGGAGGAATCGTTTTTCCTCTCATCTTTCCCACTCCAGGGCAGCTTCATCATCATTCTTGGTCGACTTTTTGGGTCTGACTTGGTGATGTATATCGGGAGTTTCGAGGTTTCCCACCAACTGGCAATAAAGGCGGCTAGAGGTGAACAAGCTTCAAAAGGTAGAACAGTGGTTGTTGCTCGACATGTGGTTCCATAAAGAATCGGCACGAGTAGATCTTAAGTATCCGCATGTCCTATGTATGTATTCCTTTTGATCAATAAAGAATATTACTGACGACAGCATCATGCAAAAGAATTACTCCGGAACAAATGGGAGGGAAGATGTTCAGCATTACCAGTACGGATGTGTGAGGAACGCGCAAGTGAAAGATCTCTTGCATTCTCAATGCGAGTGTGCAGGGGACACGCAATCTGTTCATGTTTATTGCAAGGGCATAGGCTTTGATTATTTGGGCACCCAAGGAAAATCAGACCTACAGCTGGGCACTTGTCATCTCCACCCACTGCCGCAGTGAATCTGCCAAAACTGTTGGCAGTTGTTGCACATCTTGCACAACAGCATAGAAATCGATTGGAAACTGATGCATGTACGGGAGAACACGAACCTTGCCGTTGTCATCATACTCGACGCGGCGCACATCATAGATACTAGCCTCTTTCCCTTTCAGCTTGTCCACAATGATGAAAGCAACGAGAATGTTGGATTCCTTCAACCGCCGGAGTTGTTTCCTGATTTCCTCTCTTCCACTAAGTCTCCCATCTGACACCACAAGAGCTAGCTTGATCTGCTCTGTTTCCCCTGTATTGAATGTTTCACCCATGTTCATTTCGATGAAACTTAGTAGACCAGAAACATCCGTTTCGGTTTGGGTGAAGCAAAATTGAGCCAGAAGTTCGGCACCCTTCTGCGAACTTAAAGGAAGAGGCTCATCAAAGTTTCGAACTAATTTTGTCTCCGCACCGAAACTAGCTATACCGAGACGACCAATCTCAAGCTTTGAGAGTGCTGACGTCACCAGCGCAAGCGACTCGATTGCCATAGGACCAGCTCCAGATTCAGACATAGATTCCGAGTTGTCAATTGCTATCAGCACATCATAAGATCGCTTGTCCGGCCTCACTCTTCTCAGCCAAATGCGGTCCTTACGAAAGTCTGATGCAACAAACTCAATGACTTTGCGCATATTTAGCCTCTTTCCTGTGCGATAGCCACCAGCTAGACCAGATGCTATAGTCGGCTCCAATACTAACCGAAGTTGTTCACATAATGTGCTGGCACCACTGGAAACAATGGCGTCTAGTTGCTGCCACAACTCTTTAGCTTCCTCCTTGTCAAGTTCTTCCACACTCCAATTTTTACGTTTCTCCAGCCATTGCTTAGCGTGCACTTCATCATTCGAGACGGGTCGATCCGTTTCCATAGGGCTACTTTCCGGTTCATCAATGGGAACATCTTCCACAACTGCTTCCGTCCTTTCACTCGCTTTGATATGTTCGATTGCAAGGCGTGCAGGATGTGGTTTCACTTCCTTTTCATCTGCCTCGACTTCCATTTCAGGAACTGCAGTACTCTCATCGGGATGCGTTTCAGGGACTTCTGCAACAGACTCAACTTTCTGCATGTTAGAGTCCCCACCTGAATGCCCAGCTTCCGCGTCTTTCCCTTCTCGCTTATGTTTTTTTATCTCTTCTTCGGCAGGTTCTTCTTCGGCAGCACTAACTGGTAACGGCTTGTGTTGGTCAGCTGTAGCAGCTCCCAATGCTTGCATATCATTGTCTTCTTCTTCTCCCTCATTCTTGAATTCCCAAACGCCATTATTCAGAACGCTTGTATCCTCTGCTTGTCTATCTTCCCGCTTTCCATCTTCTCTGCGGAGAAGGTCTAGACTTCGACTCCATTTGTTGATGAGATCTTCAGTATTAGATGCACGATGTGGGTTTGGGTCCAAAGATTCGTCATTATAGCCTATTTCCTGCTCCATCTTCCCTTCGGTTCGTTCCAGCATTTCACCATCATTACCTGTAGCACCCTTCTGAGGTCCATGGTTGTCCCCTTCTGAACCAGGTTCAGGCTGATTTTCTAGACCCTGCTCTTGGTTAGTCTCTCTTGTTGCGGCGTTCATATCATTAGCTTTCTGAATTTGGAAGGTGCTCTGATTCGGAGCATGGTTTGTACTTTGATGATCTGTTGTCGCAGTACCGACTTGAGGTTCCAAAGAAAGATCAGGCAGTGGATCAGCAGCATCCTTTTCTGATCTTTCCTTAGCACCAGGCTCAATCTGTTCCAAATTTGGGTCGTCTATGTTATTATCTTCGTCCTTGGATTGTGGCTGATTTGTCGGATCTGCTTCATTAGATAACTCATCTTGGGGCCCAGAACCTTCAAAATTTGGTTCGTCTTCCTCCATGTCATCTCCAGCTGGTTCGGTGATATCTTCTCCTGGCATTCCGTCCAGATTCAAATCGTCAGGAATTTCCTCATCGTCTTCTTCCATCTTTTCGCCTTCGTCTACTTCTCCGCTCTCCTGAACCCCTGCCTCGTTCGGGTTACCAGTCATTGGTTCATTATTATCGGCATCTTCTGGCTTCCCATCGTCGACGTTATCATCTCTACTGTTTGTCTCAGCATCTCCCTGTGAACCAGTATCTTCAGCATTTGCACTAGCATCCTCTTCGTTTTCATTAGTGTTTGGCGGTAGGTTACATGATTCATCATGTGTCTCATCTGATTTTGGGTTTCTTTGGTCCGCTTCTCCGGAATAATCGTTTTCTTCATCATTCATGTCTTCATCCATTCGTGACTTGGCTTTGGATCTTTGGTCGACCTGAGAATCATTGTTCTCTTCCTGATCAAGTCCTTCTTTCGTATCCTTATTCTCCTCTTCCGAGCCGCTCTGAGGATTGTCACCTTTGTGGCGTTGACCATCCTTTGCATTCTGCTCCTCCACATCATCTTCTTCATCATGCTTCGCGACTAAGTCTTCTTCGCTACTCTTACCATTAGAAGCACTTTCTTTCTCCTTTTCTTCCTTGCCAAGCTGTTCCTCTTCTTCAGCTTCATTACTCCCCTCATCCCACATGCGTTCATCTACAACATTCTTACCATTCCCAGGATCCCCAGACATTTTCTCTTCTGGCCCCGATTCATCATTATCTTCGTTGTCCTCATCATCGTCCTCCATACGGTCCATATCTTGGAGTACACCTTCAAAGTCGTTGGTCATTTCCATACCAGAATCTGGAGCACGTTCTTGCTGATTCTCAGGAGCGTCTTGCTGCTCTCCGTCACGAAGCCCAAGTAGCTGTTCTTCGTCCTCAATCTGTTCGCTCACGTCTTGAGCCCCAGATATATCTCCGTCTCCAACATCTCCGAAGCCAGTTCCGTCTTGAATTTCCGTCCCTTCAGCATTGTTTTTGGGTTCTGCGTCAACTGGACGACAGAATCCTTCAGAACAGATGCCTGCAAAAACTGAAGAAAGCGTGCGAAGAAGGGCGACAGATTGCCCATGAAACTCATACGCTTTCATCACAGTAGGTACTAGTACCTTATTGACGAAGACACGCAAAAAGGTACCGATATACTTTTGAAGTTGAACGGCGGATCTCAACTGTTCGGATGGTGGCTCTGAATTACCTTGTTCAGTAATCAAACAGTTCACAAGGCGATGGTTGTTTCTCAAATCAGAGAGCAATTCGTGAGTATTGGCCGTTGCTCGTAACCTGTTGATCTTAGCATTTGCTTCCCTCAAAATGTTTGGATGGAGCACAGCTGTATCACTTTCATTCTCGGGTCCTGGGGAACTTGGAGTGTTTGATTGTTTCTGCTTCTCCACTGCAATATCGTTCCATTCCGTCAAATTTTGACAAGCAATGAGTGCTCTTTCTATGACCTGCTCCGAACTCATTTCGAGATTTGGAGCGCAGGGATTGAATGGGCGGCTTTCAATGATGGGTGTCTTGGTGTCTCTCATGCTCGAGGACAAATCGGAAAGAGTCTCATGAATCAATACTGCGATAGGATTGAGCACTTTTGACGCCAAACTAGTCTTCGACAAACGACTTGCAGCTTTCATTTGAATTTGTATTTCATCACCAAGAACTCGTAACCGATCCCGAACCAATGCACAAGCAGAGAGGCAGCGTCCATCGAAAATGATAATATTGATTTCGGATAAGTTCGGAAGATGTGCTACCTCTGCGGAGGACATTAAAGCGCGTATAGCGTTAATGGAGTATTCTAGGATTGTAATCTGGGTCATGAGGCTTTCCTTCGATTCCGTGAAGTACCGCTTTCGAAGCAGTTGCGACGTATTATTCTCAGAAGATACCCCAACTGATCTGTCACTCATCTTTGAAAGTGACAACAACGTAGATAATGTGATATCAAGATCGATTTGCAACTTCGATATTCGCTGTAGAGTATCATGCAGAATTTCAAACTTATTCCTACTCCATGTACTCTTCTCATCCACCTTGAGTGATGTGATGTCAAGATTACTTAGAACAGCAACATGATCGGAGATTTCTTCGACGTCTTCACATAGCTGCTGCAGGGATTGCCTTTGGCCACAGGTAAATTCAAACAAGTGACTGCAGAACGCTCGCACTTTTTCTGCCTCACTCGAGGTGATATCTCCATTTCTCGTACGTGAGTCAGATAATTCGCGTAGCCTTCGGATTTGCCGAGCAGAACTATAAAATAGGTTATTAACCAAGTCATTGTATGCATTCAATGAGCTAGGATCAGGAGATGAAAGCCAAACATATGGCTCCAGGTGGTGAGAGGACACAGTTCCCTCGAACGGCGACAACCCAATTTCTTGCAAGCCTTTCAAAAGTTCGACAAAAGCGCGCTTCTTTGGTTGTATTCCAATATCTTTTGATTCGCGGAGGTGGATCGAACGTGATCGAATCGCTCGTCGTAACTCTTTCGAACATGCAGATGCTAAATCACAGAGCCCCTCCGTATTATCTTCGATGCTTCTGCCATATTTCATCATACTGCGAGTTAATGATTCAATATTGGAGGAGCGGCGACCCGTTAAAACTCTAGATTCCAGGTCTGCAGTTTCCAACAGGACAGGGAATCCATCAGCGAAAGTCGAAAGGGAACTAGCAAGTTTTGAAGAAACGGAATTGCACTGATTTTTCGTAGTCCTGTTCATCTTTTCTTCAGATGCATCCTCAGAGATCAGGGTATCGAATCCTATTCGAGACATTTCATTCGATAAATGCCCGTAGACTGGAACGCGAACGACCGAGTCCATTTGCAGACATAGCTTGTGTAGTTTGCGGCGGGTTCGCTCCGATGCAGCCTTCAAGCGATAATATTCGAGATGCTTGTCCCTACCCTTAAACATCTTTTTGGCAGATCCCAAGTCTTCGTCGGGTTTCCAGGAAACAAGTCTTCTGAAGTCTTCCAACTCCTTTTCTACCAGACGCTTTCCTTCCGATATTTTCGTCAAAACACCGGGAGCAGCTGTGAATAAAACCGGACAAGGCCTCTGAGTGCCAATCCGAGTGGGTGGGATTCCTGTTGACCAATTTTCAGTGACAGAAGATGTGAACTTAGGGAATTAATCATTTCCAATCGTCGCTTGAATTCGCCACATGGAGCAGACCTTAGGAATTGATCAATAGTGTTGACGACATTTTGGTTGGCTTCATCACTGAGAATTGGCTCGGAAATTGCTTCTCGAATGATGGCATCGTAAAGGAAGAAGAACCACTTGTTTGCACGATCTTCTTGAGCGGAAATTCGTCTCTCTAGTAGATGTGGCCATGAACTCATCTCCAGCTGTCTCCACCGGGTAGCTATTTTTGCAACATTACCGACCTCCTCGTCCATTCTCGTTGCAGACGTTGCGAAATGCTTTCGCCATTCATCAGCTTTTCGTAGCACATTCTCGATACCAACAACCAAATTGGACAATGAAGTTGAGGCATAACATGATTTCGCCAAACGCGATACAGCCAGAGATACTTCTGCAAGGACTGGATGATCGCCGGTATCTCCAAAGAAATCTTTTTGGATTCGCGATATAGCCTGTAATAACGTCTGCAACTTTCGAGAGGCTTCTAGAACCTCAGGGATGTTCGGGTCCCTATAGAAGTTGTAGTCAATGGGGCCGAGCAGACTAGCAGTTGACCTTTCGAAACTCTGTGCAATTTGAACAGATGCGAAGACTTCCCATACATTGGGGATTTCATCAGTTTCAACACTGACATCAGAAAACATAGAAAAAAGGTTTGTAAGGAAGCCGTTAATGATAGAGCTTCGATATTCAGATTCATCTAAACGCCTGCAAGTTCCTTCAGGAGCAGTACTGAAAACATCATTGTGCAAAATCCAGAACGCGCCAGGATCAGGCTTGAACTGTCTAGATGACTTGTTCACTGAACAAACGCCTGGAGATTTCCTTACTTCTGGTGCTCCTACACCCTCGTCAATACCGAGCAAGGCATCATCGATGCTTTCATCTAGTGGATTGAATGTTTCTGTAAAATCTTTTTCTTCATCGAGTTCAAGGGCTTGAAGTACATCATGTCCGGGGGTAGCTTCGCGACTTGCTTCATCTCGTATCATATGTAGGGAGTTCTTCCGAAACAAAGCCTCTTCTTCCGCTAGAGTGACATCCTTCCATATTTTGACTATAGAAGTCAAGGCATTAGATGCTTGTGTAGCATAAAATGAGCTACCCCGCATTTCCGCTGCCAGAATATATCTCGCAACTTCTACTAATGTTTTGCCATCTGCAGTAATTGATCTACAATGTTGCAAGATCTTCGTAATTTGGGGAGCCCTTCGGAAGGCAGATCGTGGAAACAAGGACAATTCACGATAGAAACTGATTTTTCTGGCCTTCTGCTCCTCTGAGATATTCACACGACGCTGTGCGGCCCGAAGGCAGTATGAGAGGCCGTGTTCAAGCTCTCTGAGACCGAGTATTACGTCTGTGGTCATGTCACGAAAATGAGCCATCGGCCCTCCCAGCTCGTATACTTCAGCAGTAGACCTGCAAGAACGCTGTAGCTCAACGGCTTCATGCACTGCTTGCTCGAAAGACCTAGTGTTCACATCGGTAGTATGCAAACGACATATCAATTCGCTTTTGTCAAGTTTAGATAAAATGGAAGAGGAAATTCCAGAGATGGACAGCTCAAATGATTTGAAAGAGGACAATCCAACAGGGCGATGGACCACCCTATTCTCTGCAACCTGAGCAGTGCTTAATGATTCCTTTTCACTGTGGATACCTCGTTTGACGGGAACGCTGCTCTGAGTGTTCTCTCCACCGATGCGAACACTTCCAAGAGTAATATATGCGGCAACAGTTGATCTTGCAAGCAATGCAGACTGCCGAAGAAGGGAAGCTGTTGCCCCAGCAACATCAGATGGATCGATGTTGAGCCTATTCTTCGAATGAGTAAGTTGCAGCAGAAGGCGAAGGGAACTTACTGAAATCCAAGCTGTTCCTATTGTATACAAATCAACAAGGGTATCTGGACAATACAGCCCATCACTTGAAACATATGCAGCAACCTTTTCATAATGCGACAAAGCTTCAAGCTGATGGCGGAGTAACCTTAGGACTTCTGTCTTGCTCTCGTTACATTCTTTGAGCATCATTTCGGTACTTGATTTGAGAGTTTGGAGAACTCCCATATCTGTTCGTAGACGAAGTATTTCCTTTCCTGGTAGTATCGCAACATCTTGCAATGTAGAAATGAGTGATTCCTTGAGCAAATGGAATTGTGTGAGGTAAGTCTGTATCAATGTAGTGGTGCCAGCCACGAAAACTGTCGCGGCCACTACCGAGTCTTCTTGAGCATCCAACAGATCCCAAAACTGTGAAGATCCACGTTCTGCAAGAGACAACACTGTACTGGAGATTCCAAGTGGGACATCATTGTGGGAATTTCCAGGCTGGCCGCTCCAAGGAAGAGTCATATAGGACTCTTCCGCAAGAGCTCTAGAAAGTAATTGCTTACGAACTAAATTAGACACAATCCTGTCTGTGGCCTGGTTCTTGTCACGGTCGGAATCCAGATACCAAAGCATATGCTGCAGAGCAACAATTGTATTCAGGCCAAAGTCCGGTATACATTTCGTTGCGAGTAACGCCTTCGAGACCACTTCCCGAACGCAAGATTGTTGATTTCCCGTCACCTCTTGGGACTCATTGTCATGTGAACAAATCAAAGCAATATAAGCTAAAAGATAAACTGTCTCAGTCTTTGTGAGAATACACCAGTGTGGCATCATTGCACTCTGACTGGGAGAGCAATTCGACTCAATAACTGTGGCTATTTGTAGTAAAAGCTCACATACTCGTGAACTCTGTTCAACAGATGCCGACGACATACTGACTAAAGCCTTAGCGAGGCGATCAATCATGAGAAAACTCATATTATTGCTCTTCCGCTGAGAGGCGGCAGTTGACAGACGTTTCTCAATTGCTTGACCCTCCTCTGTTCTCGGCATAGCAAAATTAATGGTTGAGGAACTGCTTCTTAAAAGTGGTTTCAGAATCTCATCGGCACTGTTCAAAAGTAACAATGTTGATCTGATAGAGGTAGTATGAGATGAGCTTGCCAAGACTCTACCTAATCGAATCAGTTCACCGAGTGCTGCAACGATCTCTGCAGCATAAGAGCCAGTTTTTTCTCCAAGCATTTCACATAGTTCAGCAGTATAACGGAAGAAAAAAAACCAAGCAGGTTCTTCAGCGATTTCCCAGTCTCCTGTAGATCTTAGGCTGCCCAAGAAGTCGGGCAATGCATCAACTACCGAAGAGACTACAGCAAAGGTAATCAATTCATATTGAGAAAGACCAGTCACTTCAAGATTCATCACCCCGGGCCCAATATCCTGATAAAGCTTGGCTTTGGAGAAGATGGAGTCCCTTTGAGATATACTAGATTCCTGTAGCATCGAGACTTTGTTCCAGGTATTGCGCAGGCGCTCCAGCGTCAATAATTGGAAGCGGAATGTTTTCGCACGGAACTGAAATGGCATCCATGATGCAGTTTCAGATTTAGGGCCAAGAACTGCAAGAGAGACCCTGTCCATGGCATAAAGGGGATCGAGTGGCAACAAGTTGACAATAGCTGAAGGGAAAGAAGTTCCAGTTAGCACATCTGTAGGATCATTTGAAATGCTGTAGCACGATGCTTCTCCATTTCTCGCAACAATTTCGAACGTCCTCTGAATCTTAGTTGAGCCTGTATGGCCACTTCTCGATCGTAAAAACTCAACTCTTGCGGAAAGATCACGTATCGATTGTGAACCCATTAAAAAAGCTTCTGCAGCTACACCAAGCACATAACTACCCATCTCTAGTTCTTTCTTTGGTTTTAAGTTGACGTTGCAGATGATTGCCATTGAGCTCGGTAGTGAGGAAGAGGTGCTCTTCAACAAAGCAGCCATATCGGCATTACGGGTGATAGCACTCTCCCAAAACTTCAAACACGAATAGTCCCTCTCTATAGCGGTGAAACTTGGCTGCAGTGCAAAAGCGGTGACGGTAGTACTGGGTATAATATCTTCGAGATGCTCATGCTCCACCGAATTAACATTACATATCTTCGCTGATGTGTTCTCGACCGGTTCGATTTCGTGTGTGTCATTTTCCGACTGCCCTGGCAACGTCAGGTGTAGTCTGGCTTCTGCCATAATAGACTGCGGATCTTTCGGATATGACTGCCCACCTAGGCTGGGATGCAAAGAATTGCTTGACATTGTTGAATTCTTGGGAACTTGATCTGATGCCCAAATAGCATTGCAGTCCCTCCCGGATAACTTCTCTGAGATGGAAATGCGAAGGGAGCGATCAGAAAGGGCCCTTGATATCGCATGATACCCCTTTCCGGTACCACCCTCAGAAAACAAAAAGAACATACGAAATTCAGGATGGGGCTGGATAGTCATGGGCGAGCCATCTTCATTGACTGGCGCTTCGGCAAGAACAACGGGGGATGGAGCCTTGCATTCATCAACTGTCTTATGGTCCCGAATGGCGACAGGGGGTCTCTCTAATAAGGGATTCAAACGATCTAGAACAGCTGGAGGACAAGCGTCTGCGTCTTCAATGACCACCCATCCTCCATTCTCTATAGCGTTCAGGAAAGCACTCTTCTGCCACTCAAAACGGGTATGCTTCCCACGATGTCTCGAATTGAACATTGTTAAGAACTCTTGATAGTATCCATGCAGCTCAGCGATCAGATGATTAATGGGATCAGAGATAGAAATACTGTTCAAAGTTGCCGAGAGTGAAGAAAGTAGCATATTAAACTCAACTAAAGTCTCTTTCGTTTCAGTGCTGTTCAACTTTTTCTGTAATAGACAGGAGAGTTTCTTCTGGAGGGATGCAACTTGTAGAATATGCTCCATGGAGTATTCTCCACAATCTGCATCATCAGCAGAGGCGAGCAATAGTGCAAATCCAAGTTGTTCCGAAACAACAACAATTTTGTGCATAGTCGAAACCATATCCTGTTGACTATATCCACCGATGAAATCATCAGCATCAGAAAGGGTTCCACCATGTACTGTGATCATCGGCTTACCACAAAGTGTAGAGAGAGATTGAATCAATCGAACACCTTCCTTGATCGATACGTTAGTTGCATTGGAAGTTAGAATAACGGGCCACCCTGCAATCACAGCATACGACAAAGCTTGCAATTGCCGCAAGCGAGATGTTAAAAGCACATTTCCACCTGAACTATATCCCTGAAGTACGAGAGAGTCTTTCGGCGTCCTCTTCAAAATGGCGTGGCCAATTCGAATAATACTTGGTTCAACTGCCCTTATTGAGGGTAATCCATCAAGGACCTGCCAATGAAATCCGAAGATTCGCTCGAAAGAGTCTTCAGCTATCTTGCGGTCGATGTCATGACTGAGACTCTGCAGCACGACAACATCAAAGAAGGTACCGATTTGTCTCCCATAGGATGATATGCTTCGCTCTTCCTCATCTGACCGACTTACATCAATATCACAAATGCCACTCACAAGGTCACACCAGCGCAACGCATCTCGGAGGCCCAAACTCCCCACCGCAAAATTGCGACCTTTTCTCTCCAATGCCGATTTTACATCCCGAAGGACATCCACCATATTGGCTACTGTACTTCGAGTGATTCGTGGGTGCATAGCGCATGTAATAGCCAAGATGTCTTGGTCGGTCGGTGCCTCAATTTGTACCCGCGTGAACCTGTTAAGAAAACTCTGTGGTAACCCTCTGCGCCCACCGCCTTCAACAGCTGGGTTTTGCGCAGCAAATATTCGGAAGGAGTCATGGGCCAAAACTTCCTCATCGAGAGCTGAAACAAATAATGATCGGCGATGATCGAGTACTGAGTTCAAGCCTTCCAAGACAGATTGGGATGCTAAATTCAGCTCATCTAATAATAACCAGGTCCCTTGTCGCATCGCACTCAACAGAGGACCTGGCCGAAATACAAAACTTCCTGCAACGGATCCTGGTGCATCGCTTCCCACAAGGTCTGACATCTCAGTATACTCTGACAAATTCACTCTCATGAACGGAAACCTTGCTGAAGCTGCTACAGCAGCAATGAGAGAGCTTTTTCCAGAACCAGGCGGGCCTTCAAGCAGAATAGGTCTAGCACCCACAGCCATAGCTCTTGCGAGCCTTGCGGAATTTCGGACGGTACAGGGTGCGTTGAAACTATACGAAGAGTTTCCTTGGGTACAGTTCATATTCTCTAGATTGTTTCTTGGAATCCGAAAGTTACCAAAGTTCATGCAGAACTCGTCTTCCTCAGAAAATGAGGACTTGATTTCACTCGTATCCATGAATGTAGCATTATCCGCAGTGTTTCGGAGGTATTCCGGAACGAAAGATAGCAGTTTGTTCCATACCTGGAATTCCAGTGAAGTGTTCCCCTCACTAGTAGAACCTACACTCAGTCCATCTAGGAAGACGAGGCGGGCCCCATGAAGCATCGCAATGATTGGATGAAGGTTGCACGTTTTTGCCGCCTCGTTAGTAAAGTCACACCACGCAGATACATCGCGAAGAGAAATAGAAAACCGCGGATCTGCAGAAGAAATCTGGGAACCAATATGTTTCGCTTCACTACCTGCAGCAGCGTCTCCATTCCTTTGTAACGACCATTCCAGAAAACTACACATTGCTGCAGATTCAGATTCGTCTGGATTGCTCGGAGCCCCTAGTCGGCGATAGACGAGGGGTGAATATTCTTCCAAGCTCGATGGCGTTGGGATCCATAGTTCTGTAAAGCGATTTCTCAAAGCTGGGGAGAGCTCCTTTTTTCCAAAGTCACCCCCTGGGTTCATGGTTGCAAGGATTCGGAAGTTGGTATGCGCTATGACACTTTCGACGTTTTGAATGCTCTTATCTGTAGATGAAATGTTTCCCTTCTCAGAAAGCAGAATAGATCGCTCCAGTTCAAGTACAGAGTTCAATCTCTCAACAACGGCATCTTCAGCCATATTGATTTCATCCACGAGTAAAGTACTACCTGTTCGCATTGCTTTAACGAGCGGCCCATCAACCCATTCGAACAAAGGCCCATCAACTTCTTTAGTCCGCAAAGGTCGAAATCCCCCAAGAATATCAGAGGCTTCCGTATGCCGATGGCAATTAACCGATAACAATATCGAATTCATGGCGCGACAAACTACTGCACATGAAGAAGTCTTTCCTCCTCCTGTTGTTCCAACAAGGAGGGTAGGTTCGGAATTAGCAACACAATGTACAAGAAGAATTATCATGCGCCTCATGTGCGGTGTTTCTACGATGCCCTCTGATTCGAATGCATCGAACAGGGTCTGGCGCGAAACAGAGAGCTTTCGAAGACTAGAATCAAGACATTCACTACCAGCCGGGAATGTATCGTTTTCTTCAAATGTGTAAAGGCTCTTGTCAGACAACACCCCTGGGTCAACTCCAATTTGTTTGATGATAACATCACGCACTGTCTCTCGCTCTGATGAACGCCTCGCCCTCTCTCCAAGCAAGAAAAAACCATAGACAGCTAGCTCTTCCTTCGATCTCGGCTGCCTGGAAGCCCATCGAAATAAGTCACGAGCCGTGACGAAACCATGCCTTCCAGCGAAAAGGTTGGTATTCCGTCGGCGAATCTGGAGATCACGCATAACGGCAATCATTTTCTTTGCAAAACTTTGCGGTATAGAAGAACGCTGTTCAAGAATAGTGAGAAGGTCTGAATCAGGCAAATCTTCTACTTGTACCTCGACAAACCTACCACGGAATGCTCTTGACAATTCTTTTCGTCCACCATATAGTCCAGGAGGGTTTTGAGTAGCAAACACAGTGAAGCCCTTCGCCGCTTTAACATGCTCTCCAGTCTCTGCAATAAATATCTCTCTATTGTCATCCAATAAACGATTGAGCGCTTCAAGAACTTCTGGAGGTGCAAGATTCAGTTCATCAAGGAGGATCCAACTTCCGTCTCGTGCAGCTCTTACAAGAGGGCCCTCTGAAAACACAAGAGAACCATCTGGAGAAGCCACATATCCGCCAATATACTCCGAGAGTTCTGTATGCTCATGATTGTTGATGCGAGTCAGTTTGTTCCCAGTTAGCTTGGCAAGATATGCAACAAGTGAGGTCTTTCCAGCTGCAGTCGGTCCTTGCAACAAAATGGGTAGCCGAGGAGCGCCGTAAACCAGCGCGCGACAAACATCTTGCAGCGTCTTTTTCACCGCAGGTGAGATGACAAAGTTCTTTCCGACAACCGACTTCGAACGAGCTTCATCGCTTCCATCAATTCCCGAAGACTCGATAGGGAAACCTTCAACGATCTCAACAGAACATTCTCTTGATGGATGAGGCAACTGCATTGTTCGGTATATATCTGGTACATTCGTCCACTTTTTCATATCTTTGGGCCGCAAAAGCCAAGAAGCAGCTAGTTTCCTGATCATGTACTTTGACGATTGTGGTAAAGGCGTAGCAAAGGCGACAATTGCCCCTTCATATAATGCACGCCTTTCCCCTCTCAAACCATCCGACATAAATTGCCGAAGTCCAGACGCATGGTCGAGCATTCGTGAAAACGTTCGTAGACTGAATCTCACTGGTTTCCCAGCGCTGTCTTCCACACTGCCATTCTTTGCTAGAGTACAACATTCGATGAAGAAGTTTGCTACATCTTCAGCAATGCCCCTCTCTTGTGGTACCATGCCAGCGGCCGTGTTGCGTGAACCATCCACGCCAAAAAATCGACTCATTGTCACCAATACGATATCTTCTTTTTCGACCATATCGCCAACATGAAACTCAGTAAATCTTGTTCTTAACACAGACGGAAGCGGGCGTTTGCCTACATCTGTCGGAGGATTCATGGCACCAAATAAGGAAAATCCGCTCGCTTGTGAAACTAGTTCACCTTTTTCGTTTGGAAGGGCGAGCTGACCGCGGTCCACAACACTCACAAGACGTTCCAGTAGCTCTGGAGGAGCCAAATTAAGCTCATCCAACAAGACCCAGTGCCCATTGCGCATGGCACGAACGAGGACTCCTTCAGCGAATTCAAAATCTACATGACGTTTTTGTGGACCGCTCGCTTCAATTCTCGACGACTCCGACAACACATCTTCATGTGCTACTGCTGCTGAGGACAGGGGGTCACTCCTTGGCCGCTTCCTTGGCCGCTCATTAGAGTTTGTAGAACTCTGTGCGGCATTGGACGAATTAGTAGTAGATGACTCTGTTGTTGATCCTAGGCGAGATGCAGATAGTTCAAGTTTGCTTAGTTCAGAAGCAAGTGCGTCCCATTGTTTACGAGAAGATACGGACTTCTGTTTTGTTGCTTGAGGAATCGCACCCATAGCTCCGCGCATCAACCTAAGCGCTCTGAAGTGCTGATTCAGGGAACAAGCAGCACGATGCAGTGCATCCAAGAAGCGGCCATTTTTCTTTTGTGACATGCATGAGCAGAACAGATCTGCAAATTTCCGGGCAAGTTGAGGTATAGCTGCAGACAACTCGAAGGGTCTGAAGCCGCCTACCAAGTCTGCGAGTTCGCTTTGGCGCGAAAGATTTACTACAATTAGGGTTTTACCCAGTAGAGACGCAAGTTCCTGAATCACAGACGTCTTACCTGAACCTGTCTCGCCTGAGAGTAGCACATGCTCCCCTACTTGCAGACAACGCAATGTCCTCTCCAAAATACGAGATGTATGTCCCGTCAACGACAATCTAGCGAATTCGCTTTTGGACGCATCCGCTACACGAAGCATAGATGCCCTTCCAACGCGCAAAGTATTTTTGTCTTTGATCATAGATGGGCGATGGCGCAGAAATAAGTCTGACGCTATAGCCGCCGGGACAGACCAGCAATTCGACAGAAGCAAAACAATCTCTCTGCAAAACAGGTCAATAGGGCACCATGCAACGAGCACGTCAATAGTCTCAAGTAGTGCATTTTCCACAGTAACCGATTCAGGGTTTTCGTCCCGAAGTTTGGAAAGTCGAAAGCAAATTCTAATCGCGTCTCGCAAAGAAGGGCTCCTCATGAGTGGACCGCGATGTTTCTGTACGAATGCCGAAACTTTCGAAACAGCCTCAACCACGCGAGGGACGCAATCTGCCACATCAGGGAATTTCGAGCTCAATATTCCAAGTTCATCGTCGTGTGCCAAACTTCGCATTGTAAGGCGCCTCCACTGATCCCAGCCACCGGGCGGGGACCACGTTTCATCCCCGGCATCATCGAAAGTTGTGCGAGTAGCAATTACACGAAAGCCGAATCCAACAGAAAGTGGTTCTCCACGCCCAGGTGCATGCAGTGTATCGCCAGCTTGTAATGAGGCAAGCTGAGAAATGATGGGGACAGCAGACGCACTTTTGATGGAGCCTTTTCCAATATTCTCGAAAACAAGCCAGTGACCCTTTTGGACAGCGATTCCAATGGGTCCTGGACGCCATCTGAAGCCGGCACCATGGGGGAGTGGAACAACTCCACCGATTAAAGATGAAAACGTATCGCCATCTGCTGCACTCATTGCGCTGTCCATCTGGATGAAAGTAACGTCAGGCGCATCGGTATGATGTGTGGGGGTGTACGAAGTCGACCGAGCTAGTAGAGAAATAAGAGTAGTCTTCCCGCAGCCCGACGGGCCCTCAATAACAAAGGGTGTGGCAAACGCAATGGAGATTGCCATGTCGCGCAAGGCGCTATGTATCATTGGAGTCATCACAATGTCATTCGCGGAGGGATTCACGCTGGGTATCGAATAGTTGGGTGGGACACCTCTACGTCGAAGAAGTATATCACATATTCTGACAAAATGGTTCGCGCAATTTCCGCAATCTTCACCGAGTGTCTTTTGCCAAATGGCATTTTCGCCGTTGCACATAGAGCTTACGTCATCTGACTTTGTACAGGCAGTGTTCAAATCCACTCTCATGCACAGTGAGCGAGCATATGAAGCCCATTGCAGCTCTCTCCAGACCGAGGGATGATGTGCAAATTCAGTCTGGCTTTCCCAGTCATGGACTCTGAGAACCGATTCAACTTTGCCTGGCCATCTTTTCTCCAAAACGATATAAAGCGCAAGTCTGGCTTCCTCGTCTTTCTCGACGAGGGCCTTATGAAATATGGGCGTCCATTCCGCAAGTCGATAGGCCTTAGTGGATCCAAGCATTGCGAGAATAGTCATAACTCTCAATTGGAACGTCGGCTGCTTTTCGCTGGAGTTCTGACGCAACAAATCAACAGCCAGCTCCCAGGTTCCCCCTAGCCCCTGCAGGACAAGCAGTAAACGAGCTGCAGATGGTACAGCGTTCGGTCCGCGAAAAATGAGATGTTGGACAACTTCTCTCAGCCCACCTTCGCGAAGGCAGGCCGCAGCTCGGTAGGTTTGGAGAGGAGTAAGCGTGGGTTGTGTAAATGCTGACGCGAGCAAAGGGACTGTAGCAGGTTCAGATGTGACAGAATGCAGTTGAAGCAGCGCATTTTGAATGTGCGTGGTCATGTTTGAGGGAGAAATTGATGGTATGGGAGTGTCAATCTCCATTGTTGAGAAAACAGAGCTTGTGGAGATACACCCAAAACAGTTGTGAAATCTGCCACGGTAAAAGCCAGTAGCTAAAGGCTCGCAGTCTCTCAGTTCGCGTGTCGAAACTTGGGAGAGATGGATAGAATGCGAGTGGGCAGGCTGATCAAGATCTGAATTGCTTGGGATAGTATGATTTACATTTATTGGTTTTACGCCGCCGCCGATGGTTTAAAACCAAAATTTGACAAGTGTTGAACGCCTGATCTGAATTCAAGTTTTGCATCACCTCTCGTGGAACACTGCATCCTTGAATTAAGTCTACTTCTAGTTGGCTTGTCCAACTGATTTCTGTAGTTACGTCAGTTCCGAACACGACCATCATGCACAGAGTAGGCTCTTCATTCCGAAATTTTCGTTCACTGACGCCAATTCGCCAGGACTGCCGCTCAGTATGCGCAGCAGCTGGCGAACATTTGTCACCAACTTCAAACCGTATTATTGAGTTGGAGCAAAAGTACGGAGCTCACAATTACCACCCGCTCCCGGTAGTTCTTCAGCGTGGCCATGGTACCCGAGTATGGGATGTAGAAAACCGTGAATATCTTGACTTTCTCTCAGCCTATTCTGCCGTAAACCAGGGCCACTGTCACCCCCGTCTGATAACAGCGCTATGTACACAAGCCGCGCGTCTTACCTTGACCTCCCGTGCCTTCCACAACGATAAACTATGCGAACTGCAACAGCAACTCTGCAAGCTCTTTGGATATGAGAAAGCGCTCCCAATGAATACGGGCGTTGAGGGAGGCGAGACTGCGGTCAAGCTCGCGCGACGATGGGCATACGATGTGAAGGGCGTACCGGAAGGATCTGCACGTGTTGTATTTGCAGAAGGCAACTTTTGGGGCAGAACGATTGCTGCAGTGTCATCCTCTTCGGATCCTGTGTGTCGAAATGGCTTCGGGCCTTTCGTGCCAGGCTTCGATATGATACCATATAATGATCTACATGCTCTCCAAGTTGCAGTGTCGAAGCCAAATGTTGCCGCCTTCATGGTAGAGCCTATACAGGGCGAAGCAGGTGTAGTAGTTCCATCGAAAGGCTATCTTCGTTCAGCAGCAGAAATATGTCGTCAGAACAACGTTCTTCTCATCGCAGACGAAGTGCAAACTGGTCTTGGACGGACAGGTAAGATGCTATGCTCAGATCACGATTCTGTGAAACCAGATCTCGTTGTTCTGGGAAAGGCACTAAGCGGCGGTATGTATCCGATATCGGCAGTACTAGGAAGTGCAGAAGTGCTTGGTCTTCTGCAACCAGGGGAACATGGTTCAACATATGGCGGTAATCCACTTGCATGTGCAGTGGCGATGCAAGCGCTACAGGTGATCATTGATGAAGGATTGTGTGAGAACTCTGAAAAAATGGGCGTAGTTCTTCGGGAAAGCCTCAGTTATACGAATAGACAGTTGCGCGGCATTCTAAAGGAGGTTCGTGGACGTGGGCTCATGAACGCTCTTGTTCTAAAAGATGTATTAGGCGGTGGCCAAACAGCATGGCAAGTTTGTCTTGAGATGGCGAAACATGGTGTGCTTGCCAAGCCAACTCATGGTGATATTATCCGACTCGCTCCTCCTCTTACTATTCGTGAGGATGAGGTCGAACAAGCCTGTGTCGTCATAAGGAATGCCCTGAATACAGTTCGAAATGAAGCCGAGGCGACTGCGAGTTTTTAAGATTCTCCATGAGAATACTTTCGTAACACGAAAAGTATATGTATAATAGTTTATTAGCAAGCTTCAATAGTACAAGTAGAATACTTTCAGAATCCTCTCGTATTTCGAGATACATCGCGTGCAATTTCATGCGGGATTTGTGCACCCGCCTGTTCCAGCATAGTGCACAAGGGCGCAAACAGATCGAAGTCGGCTGATGTCGCGAGAGACCATGCAGTACCTTTCTCGCCAGCTCGACCTGTTCGGCCGATGCGATGCGTATAGGCTTCAATCGTTTTTGGCAACTCGAAATTGATCACATGCCGCACGCCTTTGATGTCGATACCTCTCCCGACAACATCTGTTGCAATAAGCACTTTATACCGGCCTGTCCTGAATCCGTCCAAACTCTTCTCCCTTTGTTCTTGGGACTTTCCTGAGTGCATCATGACCGGTCGTATCCCGGAGTTGGATTCAACGTATTTGGATACCATTTCGCAACCGCTCTTGGTATTCACAAACACCAATATTGGGGCCTCCAATATCTCCAGTAACTCGATAAATCTGTTTCGCCTTCTGTTTTCCGTCGTGAAGTATTCCACCTTCTGATCCACGTTATCTGCAGCCTTACCCGTTTCACCCACAGAAATTATAACAGGTTCGCAAAGATAACTTCTCGCCAATCTCTCAACTGCGGGGGACATTGTTGCGCTGAACATAAATGTCTGTCTCCTATTCTTGTTGTCTGTGGGCTCCGGCATTGAGTCCAAAATTTCTGCAACCTGCGGCTCAAATCCCATGTCGATCATGCGGTCAGCCTCATCCATGATGAGATAATTGCAATTTCCAAGCGCAGCCATCTGGCGAGACAAAAGGTCCATCATGCGTCCCGGGGTACAGACAACGATTTCACAACCAGCTTGTAGCGCGATGGCCTGTTCATCTAGGCCTTGTCCACCAATAACATGCACGACTCTGTATCCCAACGGTGTAGCAAATTTCCTTGATTCACTCTCGATCTGCAAAGCGAGTTCTCGTGTCGGTGCAAGAATCAGCGCATATGGCCCTCTAGTAGCAACCTGCGGCGTCATCTCTGGCATTCTAGAAATATGAACAAGCATTGGAAGCACAAAAGCAGCTGTTTTTCCAGATCCTGTCTCTGCTAAGCCAATACAATCTCGCCTGCTTAAAGCAATTGGAATGGAAGCCATTTGAATAGGAGATGGATTCTCATACTTTGCCACAACACGAATCAAATGCAACATCTCTTGGGACAAGCCTGTCTCATCCCAATTGCGAGCGGGAAGAGGTGCTTGTTTCTTGGACTCTTTGATGGATATGACGTAGTCTTCTCGGAAGATACGCCAGTCGCGGTCGGTCATTTCATTCCGCGGCTTTTCAGACCAATGGCGATTGTCATGTAAAGCGCGACGTTTGGAATTACCATTCAAGCCATCTCTTGTATGCGCAATGTAATCATCTAGATCGGCGATACCCTTCCCAAACTGAACGGGTTGTTGCTTGCGAAGTTGCAAGCGCAGTTCATCTTCATGGGCCATGGTGTCCTCTGAGGCATCCCAGTCGAAGCGGAATCTATTTCGCTCTGTCTGCCTTCCTTTTTTGCCCTTTACGGCTTTCCTCTCTACAATTTTCATGTAATGTCTATGAATCTGCTCACGTTCCTTGTGGTCAATCTGATGTTCATCTCCATTTTCGCTTGTTTCAGTCCGTAGTCGCTTCTTGTCTCTCTCTTCTGAATCACGAGAAGCGGCAGCACGACTGGACGAATTTTGCTGCGACTTTTCCTTGGCTCGTTTTTCGGCAAGACGCGCGAGGGCAAGTTGCTGGCGATCTGCTTTGCTTAAAAAAATGGGCTTCGCTTCAAGCGCATCCTTCTCGTCTCTTTTTCGCTTCAATTCGCTGAGAGATAGAGGAACACGTCTCTGGGCCATTCGCTTCTACCCGCAGCAACTGCACCAACAAAACGTCGTCCAGCTATCCACCTGTAGTGCACGGACCGAGGCTGTCGCAATTTATGATCATATGGGGCGCAGGCACAGCGGAGGTGGCAAGCAAGGAGTGGAGCCGACAAGGCTAGTAACACGGCTACGGATGATAAATGTTGTCACGATAGAATGGTTTGAGATAATGGACACAACGACCTCTTAGTGATGAATGAGCACAACCGCAGCGCTGGCAAGGTTATTGACTTGGATATCTTACACAATTCAGTCCAACTATTTTGTGACAAACTTGAATTCTGCATATTGTCCACGAGCTGTTTTTTTCCAGAATTTAAGCCGTACAGATGGAGCAAGTCATACGCAGAAATCACACTTTGTAGATTTCAATTTTTTTTCAACAATTTAGTCGCAATGAATCCTCCCCGCTGCTTCATACTTCGTGTGCGAGCTCCTTTCTGAACGGCTGAAACTGAATCTGATACTGACAGGGTCTAAGGCTATCCTCCACAAAGCTCCAGTCCGTCAAGCATTCCCTCCCACTTAACTGATCTCCGGAAACCAAATTATCACACGCCGGAATGTCAGATCAGATAATTCTGACCTGAGACAATGGCCGGCTTGGAATATTGCAAAATGTCAAACCGACAAAACGCCACCTTTGTTCCATCCGCGACGCCATGTGGTACAATACGTAATGATACGCGTTTCGACCCGCCGTCTTCCTTGCGCAGCTTTTCCCGCTTGCGTCGACCGCGTGTCGCACGGTGGCCGGATTGCTCACCCTGCACTTGCGGGAGGTCAGAGCGTGCTGTCGTCGTGCTGCGTGCTACGCCCGACGCAGACGATAAGCCAGAAACTGACGGTGTCCCTGAAACGTGGCTCTCTGGTGTGAAGGAGTGGTTTCACTCCAAGAAAGATGGAAATGCCAATGCACAAACCACTGTGGATGGGGAGGGGTGTGAACACCATGATGGCATTGCGCATGAATCCACCCGTGCTGACGATTTAGATGCGGAAGACGATGCAAACTCTGTATCTGCAAAGCCTGAAACACAGAAAACAAAATTTCAATGGCCTTGGCAGAAAGACGGTTCGTTCAGTGATGAGGATGAGCTTGGGGAAAACCGAAAAACTGATTTCCAATGGCCATGGCAAAAGCCGGAATTGTCCGACTTGAAGAAAGAAGAGAAACCAGACACCAGTTTGAAGCAAGGCAAACGAACCAAGTCTTCGCATAGCGGTGTTACATCCAAGCGAACCATTAACAACGGAGCCCCTCGTAATCCCTTGGCGCGAAAATTCGATAGCGATAGCAAACATGATAATCCATTGGAAGAACAAGTTGGGAAGATCCTTGATGTCATCGTTCCGACCTTGCAAAAGCTAAAGCCCGATTCTAAAACATCTGGAGGATCCGAAGATAATGACCCCCCTGAGCGAAGCACGGAGTTTCCAGCTGATGGGAGTTCAAAAGCAGAGAAAAAGGAAGAGCCGAAAGCGAAGCGCTCAGGGAGTGTCCGTGATCTATACTCCCCACCAAGTAGTAATTTGAAGAATGCGGACCCGAAACGCTCTTCATCAAGACCTGTTCAACGATCATTGCTTCCCCGCATGCCATGGTCGAAGAAGCAGACGATAACAACATCTGATGACTCGTCAGATACCCAGCAAAAGCTTGTTGATAGCCCTGGCACCAAAAGTGCAGAGGTTGATGGGCCACAAACAACCGCTTCTGATAATTTGGATCCAGATAGACTTACCTCTAGGAAGGAAAAGAATACGGGTGTGGTATCAGAGAAAGAAACGAACACTGGAACAGACCAAGAGCCAGAAAGTGAAAAGCAACGGGACAAAACGTTGGCAGCAACAACATGGGCTACCCAGAAAAAGGTTCCCCACGCTGACATGTCGTCAATTCCCCAACGAGATGTCGCAATGATTCGACTCATCTTCGGATCCGAAACGTTTTTCGCTACAGAGACATTGTCTGCACCGGGAGGACTAATCTTTCGAGGTAACTTGAGAGGCGAGCCAAAAACTACTTTGTCAAAGCTGGAAAAGCGTTTGAGTGCTCGGTTGGGAGACAAATATACGCTTTGTCTAGCCGAAGGAGAGGAGGATCTCAGGCCTGTAGTTGTTGTGATTCCCACAGCGCGAGACAAAAGGCCTGCGACGCCAAGGCAGAAGATTTTCGCTGTTTTTGCTGCTGTTGCAACACTCTCTGCCTGCGTAGGCAGAGGTGCCTATGTGAACTATCACAAAGATGTGATCGAGGCATACTATGGACCTCTACCTCGCAGTTCAATCATTGAAAAACTATTCTATCTCCAAACTTCATCAGCTCTGGTTACAGCTGCCGCAATCGCAGGTGTTTTATTCATATCTCAAGTAGTTCAGAGAATCGTCGCTTCTCGCAGTGGTACTCGCCTAGCACTACCATGCCCTATTCCATCTTATCAACTCGGCAGCTTTGGGGTCATAACACATCTAGCATCTCCACCGCCCTCTCGATCGGCATTATTTGACATTGCGCTATCCGGAGCGGCAACCGTTGTTATACTGTCGTTGGGGCTGCTCGTGGTTGGACTGCGAATGTCGACAACGTTTTCCGGGGTGACTCCAGTGCCCATATCCATGGTTTCGAGTTCGGTAATTATCGGGTTCCTCACTCAACACGTACCGCAGGGTAAGATCCTGATTGACTATTCACGGTCTCTGATTGGTCTGCATCCGTTGGCAATCATCGGAGCAAATTGTCTAACTATTGGAGCGTTGAACCTTCTTCCAATTCGCCAGATCGATGGGGGCCGTATCATCTCGGCGCTCTATGGGAGGAAAACGTCGGCATTGGCAGCACGGGTGACAGTTCTCTTTATCTTGTTCGCAAGTTCGAAGAGTCCATTTTTCGTTGTTTTCTTGGTTGCGATCACGTTTGGTCCTTGGACGGTTGACCGCCCCGCTAAGAATGAATTGACTGAACCGAATGGTCTCCGAACACTCTTGGGATATTTATTCATGTTGGTAATGATTGGTGTGTTATTGCCGTACCCTCGTTGTAAATTCTTTGGCACATTGTAGGGCAAATTATAGCAATAAAGGTATAGATTGGAACGGGTCGAAATGTTTATTCTCGCACATACGATGAACTAATTTAGAAGATCGTTGTTTCGAGCCAGCACGAAAAAGATTTGTAAGAGCATGGTGCGAAGGCATACGTATGCTGACCGAGGGGAGCCGTGGACTTGAAGTCCTCAACCCATATCAGAGTTGTCCACGTTGTCGGACGAATGTGTAACCTCTCTTCTGGAAGCCAACAATACCAATGCATCGTTCACAACAAAGATTGATGTGCCATGCAAAATCGTTGCGGCATTCATTTCATGCATGAGAAAAATATGCAGATTTGTGATTCAGAGGCTCCATGGTCTGGACGCGACCTCCTACGCGCTTGGGCTGACCAACGTCATGAGAGACCCAAATTGCAGCAATGCCGGAACTTTTGATGGCATCTTCCACCAACAGAGTCGTTTCACTATCACAACTGGAGGTCGGCTCATCCAGCAGCAGGATTTTTGGCTTGAGCGTAATAAAAACAGCGAGAGACGCTCTCTGCGACTGACCTAACACGAGGAAGGGATTGGCATGGTCGTAATGTCAGAAAGTAAATACGGTACAAACAGATATAATCATACCTTTTACACAAGACCTGAGGCGATCGGCGAACATACCTCCTGACAATTCCGACCATGGATGATTGACGTCCTCCCGGGTGAGACCGACGCTCTCAGCGATGCGGACAAATGTTTGCACAAGGGCGTCCATACTAGGGTAGAGAGCATGGGAGCTTCTGGACTGAAATCCATATGCTTTAATGAGCAGATCATTTGGGGTACCGTTGAGTCCGATGCGAGACTGCGGGACGTACATGATATTTGCGCGCCATTTGGTGAATCCCAGTTGGGCGGGGGTCTTTCCGTCGAATGTGAGAGCGCCTTGATCGCGGCGGTCCAGATTGGCGATGAGGCGCAGAATGGTCGACTTGCCAGAGCCGCTTGGACCGATGAGAAACAGGATTTCAGCAGGGGACAAATGGAGGTTGAAGTGTTTCACGACGGGCTTGGATTGGGAAGGAAAGGTTTTTGTAAGGCCTGTTACATTTAACATTTTTCGGGGAATAGATCGGCCAGTTACGAACGACGCGTTGTGGAATTGCGAGCGTACGTCTCGAGAAAAGGTGATATTTAGCGCATGTTTACTAGCGATACTCGAGTCAAGAAGCGGCAACTGAACTCACTTAGCCAACTGGTGCATATGGGTTATGGCGAACGGACGTCCGAGCACGCAGGACACGGACCATTACTGGACACGGTCCTAGATCGGAATCGGTGCATGGGAAGGGTGCGCATGTGATTGTTCATTGATGCGCCGCGATCGTATCCGGTGAGGAAACATGTTTTACGGAAAAAACAACGACTGATGAATGGTGCGTCGACGCTGGTGCCGCCTCGATTCGGTGTGTCGTCTATCGACACACAGGTGCCACGTGTTCTTCGCATGGCACCTGCGCCACATATTGCGCAGCGTACAGACTTTGCATATGTGTGCGAATTGTCCAATGAATTTCATGTTTCGATCCTCCACTTGGCGCGTCGCATGTGGCCTTTGCGCGTTGACAAGCCTTCCTCCGCCGCAAAGACCTCCGTTTATTCAACTTGAATCTCATTGCGCCACCTACGATTTATGTCGACACATGTATGGACGAGCTTGTCTTTACTTTTTCACGACATGTATCTGTCATATTTCTCGCAATATTGTTCGCTCTGCTTCCATTTGCATGGCCGATGAACAACCATAGCCATGTATACAACTTGATGTGTTGCGTAGTTCCAAATCGCCAATGCAAGACCACGCGCTACGGGCGTGCGTACAAAAATAGAAGCTGCTACAAGGTCCCGAAACGCGTCATTGTCATTTAATACGCGAGCATGCAAATTGAGATTTACGAGCATTTGACATAGGTGCAGTCCATCTGTCCAATATTAATTCAGATCACATGTCCCGATCAGATCTTTTTCCACCCGCCCCGTATTTTACTAGTTTTAAGCATCGCAAGGCGCTCCCCGCACCATATATGCACCAACAATCTGCGCAGCTTATGAATGACAGGTCCTCTGTTATTTATTTCTGCCACCATTTTACGTGCCCTACACGACTAGCGGCGATAAATATAGCCGGAAAAGCGAGATATTTCGTCGCGAGCGTAGGTGTCTGCGAGCAGCAAATCAAACACTTCCATGTTGTTTGCAAACCTGAAATCCCAATCGAGAATGTCCAACGACGGTGCGACGCGACGCCCACGGTGCTGGGTGGCCCGGCCGGTCACGGCGGCTCGCGACAGTGCATCCAGTCGCCTTGCCACCAAGAGCACGACACACCACAGTGTGATTGCTGAATTGCTTAGACACTGATGCAAAACGGCGATGGTACGACGCGACTGCATGCGCCCAAAGTGGCATGTTTGAAGGCATAACATATGCGTGACTCGATCTGGCCGACACCACCAGCACTGTATGTTTGTGTGGCCGCCAATCTCCATGCGTCATCTCGTCATGGCCGGCTGCGTTTCTTTTCTGACAAACTTGCTTTGCGATTGGATATTGTCCAATCAAGATGCAACAAGTCGTGTGGAATCTCGCGACACACTGTTTCGATTGGTTGCGATGGCCAGCAAAGCAACAGCAGAGGCAGGAGGAAATGATTTTGCTAGTTGGGCCAATGTGTTATATGCTATTGCTTTTCAGCAGTGTGATATGATACCCACCGTTTGTTGATATAGCGGAACATGCTATCAAATTGTACACCCGACAAGTGATGCTGTTGTCACAGTGACAGACAGGGTGCTGCCTGACACTCTCTCCAGCGCGATGCAACCTTTCACGAGGATGTTGCAATTCCTTCCCTTGCGCGAGTCGTGCATAAAAATTTCCATCCTCAACTCTTCTTTCTCATAAAATATTTCCTTTACATTCTATTCAAACCCTGCACTTTATTTCCATTGCTCACCACTACTTTCTCGAAGCATTCGCTCCTGTGCCATTCGTTGATCTGCTTCGATTTGTCTCTGCATCTTCTCAAATTGCTCCTCATCTATGTGTTTTTCAATCTCTACTTCTCCACCACCAGATTCATCCACCATAATAGGCATTCTCCATGAATCTGGCCCGGCCTTGCCGACATAAACCTCCTTAATCACCTTTGGGCTTCTAGCAATAGCAACAGGAGCTTTTCGTTTTCCTTCGGCTAGTTTTTTCATCCTTGTCCTATCTGGATTGTTTCTCGGCAGCTTTGTAGCATTTCTCCAAAATTTATGCACATCATCCGAGTTGGTACCACTCGGTACAGCTTCGGCTTTTTTCGCCGCCACCGCTGCCGCTGTGCTATTATCCATTGCGGAAGGCGTCTTTCGCACATTCTTCTTCCGACCCTTCCCTTCTCCAGCCCCAGAACGCGTGTACTTCTTTCTTTTAGGCATGGTTCCCAGCTTCGGCATCTGTAGCGAGCTTCGCCAGTATTGCACTGTGCCACATCGCTTCCCAGCCTGAATCACTTTCTCCTCTGCCACTGGCGTATTATTGTTTGGCTTTCCTCGTGGTTCTTGATGCACAATAATGTTTTCCTGCTGACTCCTTTCAATCGGTACAGCACGACTCACACCGGGATCGGCACCAGCTTGATATACTGGTTGCTCATCCAGATTTGAAACGGGATGCAGTTTAATTTGCAACTGTTGCACTGCTTGCGGTTCATGGGAAGAACCACATGTACCCATGGTGTACTCCTCCATAACTTTCCGTTGTTGTGGCTGCGCATAAAATAGAGGTCGGGGTTCAAGCTGGTGTTGAGACGATTGTCTTACAAATTGAACAGATTGAACTGGGTGTGCTTCATGGATGACTTTATGCTGGCCATGTTCGGTAGGATGCTCTTGATCAATTTGTGGAATTCGTGGAACTTGGTGAATATTTTGTGAAGGCTCTATGGATGGTTGTATTGGGGCCATACTGTGTGCAATGTGCACTTGTGCAACTTGTTGGGCTGGATGCCCATACTGCATTTGTTGAGGATGGTGAATCTGATGAAGTTGGAATCCGGAGTCTCGTTGATGTTC
The DNA here is from genome assembly GCA_030407315.1 of Asparagopsis taxiformis. NCBI lineage: Eukaryota > Rhodophyta > Florideophyceae > Bonnemaisoniales > Bonnemaisoniaceae > Asparagopsis > Asparagopsis taxiformis. Next base: position 37,936 of record JALQPE010000025.1, on the reverse strand, counting down.
GGAGTGGGGTTGATGTAGAGCGGGTGCGGAAATTTGCTGATGAGTGGTATCTGGCAAGTGACGCGATCTCTTCGCCGGTGAATGGTTAGGATACACAGGGGAAGGGTGTGAATACACTGGATAGGACGAGTTTTGGCCATTTTGGAAACGTTGAGGATCTGAATTTGGTGACGGATTAGACTGCGGACTGACTTTTGATTCAGACAATTGGATAGGCTGTGATGCAGCATCCGAACTTTCCACAGGCATCGTCAAGTCGACTCGTGACGACGGCGTATCGCTGGGGAAATTTGATAGACGTATCAGAGAACGTCTGAGTGGAGATATGGGCTTCCCATGTAGAGCTTGATGTGACTGTTTTAGTTGCACTCCATTCTTGTCTGAGGAAGCATATTGTTGAAATGGGTGGATTGGGAGCGGTTCGGAGGGTTCCTGAGGAGCGATGAAAGTGTCGGCATTTCGCGGAGAATTTTTTTCCTCCAAGATATTGATGCCTTCATTTGTGCATGGAGACTGAACAGCCTTGAATTCTTTCAGGCTATGAGAACCATCATTCAGTTTTTCATCCTTGTTTGCTCGTTGTTCTAGTTTCTTCTTCTCCATCACGGATGAATGCGGTGGCGATATCCCAGCCGCTGTGCCAACTGAAGAGGAAATGTTGAGCGGATTAGGAACAATGTTTCCCTCTCTGTCCTCGACGATAAGCTTGGGATACTTTCTCTTCTTTGCCACACGAGGAACATTAGCATTCCCTGAAGCTGTCCCCGAGCCGGTGGCAGAACCTGTAGCCGACGCTGAACCTGACGCTGAAATGGAAGCAGACAACGACAGTGTAGGTTTCGGTTGTTGATCCGACGGCGGAGGTTCCCAAGATCGTAGGTATCGCTTCTTGAACGGGTTTTGTTTATGTTTTATGCTTTCAGTTGTAGAAGGCGCCAGTTCACGAGCCATCGTAGCTTCCACGTTTGGCTTTTCAGTCGGCGGTGGTGGAGTCGGTGGGGTCGATGGTGACGGCGGACGGTCTACGATATCTCGCTGTGGAGGCGAGTTGCGGGTCGTTCGTTTCGCGCGGGAGTTTCGCGAGCGGGTGTTCGGCTGTACGCGGGTAGTGTGGGCGGGCTGCGAGTTACGAGCGACGCGGGCCTGGCGTGCTGCGCGAGTGGCAGCGGTGCGCTGGGGCGGCATGGGGCAAGTCTGGGGTGGATATGAGAATGGCAATTGGTAGCAAGCTATGGTACATGAGCGATGAGAAGAATGTGCATGCGGGTGAGGGGGGCGGAAAGAGACAGACAGTGACGACAGGGGGGAAGATGACAAGGCTAGTCCGGGCTGCACTCAACGCAACACCAGAGCGCCACTGCAATCTATCTTGTCCCAAATGTGCTCCCTTCGGTCTCGACAGCGGACAGGACAAGAAATTATATTGTCAATTGCTTGTGATGGGCTCTCACGGTGAAATGTGACGAGATGTCTCCAGCTGCGATGAAGGGCGTTGGCAGCAGCTTTGGCCGGCAGTAATTTCTGCGTTGCAACGCAAATGGTGAGGGGGCGCTGGATGCGCACATGTATGGGCGTGTGCGCGCCTGGCATTGTATGCGGAAATGAATGCGTATTTGGGCGAAATTTTTTCACGTGCCCGTCGTTTATGCGCTGTCAGTAGCGTGATTTGCGTGCTGCGTTGCCGCCGCCCAAGGGCACCGAGTTTATCATAGCGTTAATTTAATTGGAGTTGAAACGGACGTATTTCGTGAAAGTTGACAGCGGACATCTCGTCAAATTAATTTTGCAATTGCCTGCTTCATATTGACAGAGTTTGAAACTTTTCCATATTTCCGCGAACAACGTGCATCCTCCACTCAACTGACACGCAATGACATGACTGTTTGTGAAAAAGATTCCACTATGCGTTGATTTTCTGGACGAAACCTCAGTGACATGTGCACGAGCTCTGAGTGTGACAATGTGGCACTTCCGATGTAATGGAAAAGTATAGGCTTCATACGTAGTACTGTTTTGCTCGATTCTTTGCTCAAACTGCAACAATTTGTTGATATATATCAACCAATGGGATCGTATACAGTTTCGACACCTTTGATTTTAACCAAACTTTTGCCCTAAATGTCAGCTGATGTGTTACCAAATAGTGCAGTGTATTTTTTTTTCAAACTCAATCAACTTTCATGCCTCCACACCAATCAAACCACTCCAAGTAATACCTGTCCACTATCTTGGCCTTCATACTATATTCAAATATTGAAACCCTGAATTGAACTGAATCGTTGCAATGACCGGCAAATTGTACGTACGACGAAACATCACTGCGACAACTCATCATCCACGTCGCTCCTTAGCATTGTGAACCAGCATGATAGCACTGGTAGAGACACATCGAACCCAAGTGGTTCAGCTCGCAGACTCATACAATGAGTGCCATCCAATCAGTCTGACAATTCCAACAGGGCACAAAAATTTGCCAGCGCCGTCTTCCTATCACGGTTTTCACCTGTCAGGCATCCAAACATTCACTAATGTGTTGGAAGGAGCTGGGTTGTAGTGGACCACTTCCATATTCGATATCCGCTCGGGCACCACTCGCCTTACCGCTTCGAAATTCTCATATACATGAATGAACCACCAACGTACACGCACTGATTATTGTTTTCTCCTGATAGTCGTCATTTCTGCCGTGCACGTTACATGTTCATTCATGTCAATCAATCGCTGCCTACTCACCACGAATATAAGCGACCAACAAAGCGTCACTACTCTGCACGACATGCTTTAACCTGCTGTCAAAATCCTACGACGATTCTACTTTTCTCTCTTCCTCTTTCTTCTCAATCTCATAGTCTATGACAAGAGGAACATGGTCTGACCCTTCAACTTCAGGTCTAGTATACACGTCTTGCACGACGCCCTTCTCAAATGACCCACGGTCCACAACATGATAATCCAGCCGCCATCCCTTTCCTTCCACTTTAAGCTTTGGTCCAAACCTTTTCGAGTAGAACGTAAAACCAACATCATTGGGGCAAAGCTCTCTGAACGAATCCTTCCAGCCTTTGCCGCTCGTCAATAGCTCTGAAAACTGTGCTCGTTCTTGCGGTGTATGTCCAGCATTCTTTGTATTTCCCTTGCTGTTGTGAATGTCGATCTCTTCATGGGCGACATTGAGATCACCACAATAGACAACACGGTACTTGTCGACAAGTTGGTTTAGATACTTTCTCACTCCTGGTTCAAATGTCTCCGTTCTGTACGCTAGTCGCGCAAGTTTTCCACCTGCATTTGGAACATAACAATTCACAATAGCGAGTCCACAATCCAGGAAAACGGTCAATACACGTGCCTCCTTATCTGCCTCATCATCCCCGCATTCCCGTCCAATATCCTGTACAGAAACACCCTTTCGATCTTTGAGATCCTTGCGCAGCAAGGTTGCAACTCCGGAATACCCTTTCTTCTTCGAATGGTTCCAATGCACCACATAGCCTTCCAGTTCTGGAAAATTGCGCTCCGCTTCATCCGTCATTTTAGTTTCCTGAATGCACAGCACATCTGGGCATTCCCGAGTAATATAATCCTTTAGATATCCATTCTTAACCGCTGTGCGACACGAACAAACATTCCAAGTAACAATCTTTAAAATTTTGCGCACTGCGGTGAGGCCCCACGGTTGCGTCGACGGGACGGGGGGTACGGCGTTTGGCGACCCGCCCCGACGCGGCTTGGAAGCTTTAGCAACCGGCTGTTTGGGCACGGAATCATCGTCTGCGGACGGTTCATAGTCTGCATCATCTTTAGCAGCACGCTTGCTTCGTTTCCGCGGCTGTGGGGAGTGATCAGCGGAAGAGGTCACATCCGACTTATCCTTAGCATCGACTTGAGCGTCCTGCGGCGCCTTTTCGGCGGGGTCATCCTTCTTTCTCGGCGATTCGATTGGGTTTGAATCGCGCTCGGTTGCGACGGGCTTGTCGGCGACATTGGCGACGGCGGACTTGGGGACGGATTTGGGAGCGCGACGACGCTTGCGGGGTCGCGAGATCGGCGCTGGGGTGGAGGGTGGCTTTTGAGCCTCGCGTTGCGCGCGCTGACGCGCACTTCGTCGCGGTGAAGCTGTTGCTGCCGTTGAGGGCGGCATGATGCGATGGACGAACGCTAGGTTGGAGCCGCGGGCGAGAAATTGTTGGCAGGTTGACGGGGGAGGTTATAAGCGGGTGCGGTGAGGATCTCGGTGCAGCGGTGTGTACAGTTAGATACGCAGCAGGTCGCAAGGATTATGTGAATGGAAAGCAAGAACGTATGCGAGTGATGGAAACGAACAAGAAGGTATTTATGTCAGGCCTTCCTGCCATGGCGCGAAATTTGTGGAGTGCAATACAACGTTGTCGGATGCGCCAATTGGAAATATTGAAAAATTCATGCGCAGTAGCGCATCCTGTCGAGCATACGAGAGTCCAACACAGTTTGGCAACCAATATACAAGCAGCGATTGCGCGCACCACGAGCACGGGAGCGGAGGCGGCGTGAAGATGCAAACATGGGATGATTGCATAGCCTCGTTACAAGCTGGAGCGTCTGCGGAAAGCCTGCTTCCGAAAGTGCGGGCGTTATTCGACGGGTTGGAGACGGGAGGAGCGTCGGCAACAAAGGCGGATAGTGCGAGCGAGGCGGCATGTGATCGTCTGGACGTGCAACTGGACGGTGGTGTCGGGTTCACAATGCCCTATCTGCGAGCGCCTCTGTTTGTGTGGAACGCGCTGAGGGACGGGGACGGATGCGCTGCACGGGACATGTTTGACTCGGAATTTGACGTGGATTTGCTGTCGCAATTCCAGCCGCGGTTTGTGGGGGCGGCGCGGGGGCGGGTGCGACGGCTGCTCGGCGAGGCGTCCGGGGGCGACGAGGGCTGTGATTGGCCGGTGTGCGCGGATGACGGGCGCGTGGAGCGTCGCGATGACGGCCAATTTACTGCCTGGGACGCGACGGGGGTTGCGCGCGCTTTGAGGAGCGCGTTTGAAATGGAGGCGCTTGGCGACGCGCCGCTGGCGGACGACGCGCGATGGGAGACATTTGGCGTGCTGAGTGAGGCGCAGTGGGGGCTGGCGCTTTCGATGATGGGTACAGTGCCGATTCGGCTGGCGGCGTTGCGGCGGCTGATGTTGTGCGTTAATCAGATGGGCTTTTCGAGGGCGGTGTTGCGGTGCGTGCTGCCATTTGTCCTTGTGGGACGCGTGGGAATGGCGATTCAAGATGATGATATGGGTGGAATGGACGAGGTATTGGCTGTTGTTGATGCGGCTGCGGTGTCTGCTGCGCTTGAAGAGTTGTGCGTGGAAGAGTTGCGCGATATTCTGGACGTTTATCGCGGTATGGAAATCGGTGTGCTTGGAGCACTTGTGCAGCTGCGCATTGTACAGAGTATTAAATTTTGAAATGTTTTGTGGTGCTGTGACACGTTGGGTTGTTGAAGACTATTGATTTACCGACCACCCTTAACCGTAGAGTTGGAAGTTTCCTGAGCTGCTTCAAGTTTGATCGACGCATACGAGCGTCGCACTTGTGCCATTAAAGCTCGTTGCGGTGGATCCTTTGCGTTCACTAAAAAACATTCAGCTGTTTTCATATCTCGCAATGCTTCATTCCACTCCTGTCGTATGGAATGTAACTTCCCTAGCTTCCAGTATAGCCTTGGTTCAAACCCTCTTACGCAAATAGCCGCCCTTAACAAATTTTCACTCTTTCCGAAATCCCCCGATTTCATTGCTTCAACTGCATCCCTCTCCATACAACGACTGCGTTGTTTGGCAATCACACCGACAATTCGACACTTCCAATACCTTTCACTACGTATTTTGCTCATGCATGCCGTTCTCAATGCATCGGAAGTTGACCGCTTGCCGTACAGATAAGCGGGTATTTTGTCCGGCCTGAACAAAGACATGACAAACTGCGACACGTCGCGCAAGAGCAGACGATAAATCCATATCTCCTCCTTTGCAACATGTCCAGTCAATGCCCAGTTGTTCGCAGTCCTCAACAGATCTTGTGACGTACCCAACAACGACCTACTTGTTGACGGCCCACCAGCGGCCAGAGAGTTTTTCCAGACATTCTGTACGACTTGCGATGCAATTTTCGAAAACTGAAAAGGTTGTTTCGCTTCCTTGTCGTCCGGGTCTGGCAAGAAATCAAATAGACTCACTGTGTGTCGAAGCACGTGCAGAATGGCAAACAGTAGTTGTACGTCGTGTGCATCAGTGAAAAACTCCTCAATTGCAGAAATAAATCTGTACTGGATGTCTTTCTCCATGGACACGTCATCCCCGCACCAGAATATCTCGCTCTGTAGATGAGCTATATACGCTACCGAGTGCACCAAACCCGTCATATGGAATGCCTGTTCATACCCACTCCCGTAATAGCCAGTGTCGCCCCACAGGTCCTTGGACAGAAATGTGACGGGATCTCGTCTAGGATCAGAGAGGTTCTTCTTGAAGCTTGCTAGAGCTTCCGCTGGACTATTCGAGATAAACCGAGCCTTCCACATTTTGCGCGCAAAGCACTGTGCACATCCCACTTCACATGTTCTCTTCTTTCGCTTCCCTCTAGGCTTGGCTGTGGCATGCGGTCCAAACATTCGAGCAAAATCTATGGCTCCTGGTTGGAACTGCTTCCCCATAACCCTTTTGAAGAATACATCAAAATTATTGCTATTTGCGCTTTGAGGGGTACGAAGGCGATTCGCTTGGTGGTATAATGACGCCGCTTCTTCTGCCTGTTCGATGCAGTTAATACCTGCACTAATGGGACCATCTTCCTCATCAGTTTCATAAGCGTCATGATCACTATTTGTTTCCTTTGCTGTGTTTGCATTTGTAAATGACGGGTGGTTTTTGCTGTCTTCGTTCAGGAAACCGCGTTTGAAGCCACTAGATGCTACTTGCTTTCTCGCCGGTTTCTTAACATTACCAGATGAACCAGTGTTGTTCAGTAACAGCCCGGATGAAGCTGAATCAAATTGTAATGCTGTCTTCTGAAAAAGTTCAGTAGCTGGTAGAGGATTTGAAGAAGTAAACTCTTCGCCACCAGGTGCAGATTCAAGTCGCCTACTCCCGTCAGACTGTTTGTCTTCAAAAGGCGTTAAGACGACTTCGTCTTCATCCGAATCAGGAGATAGATGAAGGTATTTTGGAAACCTACGTCGCATATATTCCTCGAATTCATCCAAAGTCTCAAACTCTTCTTCCTCCTCGTCATCAGTGTCTCCAAACGCATCATTGAACGCCTCAAGATCTGAGTCATCTTCTTGCTTGTCGTTCTCAAACGGTTGTGACATGCAATCTGGACACCTACATGGGCAAATTTGTGTACCGGGGTCACCCGATTCGTCGAGGATTGCAAATGTGAGAGGAAACGGATCGAGAGCCACGAAATCCTCTGGCACACATGCTGGGCATAGGCAATCTACGGGGGGGTGCGGGGAATCGGGCTGACTTTGTGGTAGAGAGTCCTCGTCGGAATCGTCCGGAAACAGTGAAATTGCAAATTCAGTTGGCTGATCAGATGGATGTGCGTCAAGCGGGACGCCAAAGTTGGCTGGAGATGAGAGGTCCATTGAATCGGAGTAAAACGGGTGTATACATGGGCCATCTCCGTTTGGAAATATATGACGGCATGTGTGATCAAGAATGAGAGTGGGAAGGTCGTCGTCGCCTTCATCTTCATCAGAGTCGGAATCGATGGAATGATGCAGTGGCGGAGGGGGCGGTATAGGATTGGCGGCGTGTGCAGCTCTCGAAACAGTAAGATGTCTTTGATAAGGGGCTATTAGCGAGTTGAAATGGCTGTCCGGTACAGTGATTTGAAATGTGTTAGATATGTATGCTCTAGTGACATGAAGTTGAGAAATAATGCGATCAGCTGCGTTAAAGTCCTTGAGCTCAATATGGGCGCGCCCCATTCTGACGAGCAATTTAAAGTGCAGATCTGGGTTGGCGAAAAGAGCGGATGGGAAGTCCTGCAGACATTTCTGACAGATATCAATGCACTCTCGATAACGATGAACATTGAACAAACATACGACACGATTGGACACCAGGGTTACATCGGTGGGATCGCAGATGGAGGCGAGTTTATACCTTCGCTCTGCCGATATGTATCGGCGATGCCGAAACATATTCACGGCAGTGGACTTGAAATTGGCCGCAAACGGTTTTCTGAGAGCGGGCAATTGCGCGAGAATATACAGGGTTTCACTTTGAATATGGGCGCACACCGTAGACGACAGGCGCGCCTGGTCGCGCTCGACGTCGCGCACCAGCGCGACAATGGCCAGTGCGCGCGTCATGAGTTTGGAGAAGCGCGTGTTGGACGTCATGACGGAGCTGGCGACGGGCGTTGCGTGGCGGACCGAGGCGGCAGATGGACGTGTTGGATTATATGGAGCGTGTGATGACGTGGTGGCGCGATGTTGTGCGCAGGTTGCGTTTCAAGCTCGTGAGATAGCGGCCCGTTTTTCGGCGTTTGGCATGGGGCTTTTTGTGATTTTTTTTGGCGCGTGTGATTGGCGTGCGGATACATGAACTTTCGCCACAGCCAATCATCTGTGATTTTGATTTCACTCTCCGGGCTGGTGGAATCGTCATAGACTTTTTCTTGGGATTGGCTGGGCCGTTCGTGTGTTCCCGATGCGCTGCCGGGTTTGACTGACTTGTTTTACAGTGCGATGCTGTTTTTTCTGGACAGTCAACTGTGACGTAACCCTACATCCGACAGACAAGATGTTTCTATGGTACATTTCAGTCCCCGAGTTGACCTCAAGACAGCCTCTTCAGGGAAGGACGGTTGGTATCGGAGTGGTTTATGGCATAGTTTCAAACGGGTGATAAACTTGTCTCTCTGGATGGTCCCCAATGTTCTGGCTGCTCGAAGCCGGGGTGGCTGTACTGAACTGCAGCGGATCTTTTCTGTTATCGTAGCATTACGTCGTGTTACCGTGTATCTCAATCAGATCTTCACGTGCCGACGCGGTAGGATCCGCAATGTATTCAAAATCACAGGTACACAAAAAAACCACATATAAGTTGTGCCTGTGCATTGTCCCGACGTTGATATGTCATCTATGTTCAGAGAAGTCAAGTCGTTCCGGACTCGGATGCAACAGAATAAAATGTACAGAGACTGTGATATCTGCTTGCTCACTCTCGCATCTATCCTATTTCGACCCGCCTAGATCAAGCTCAAGAGAATGCCCTACTTGTACGGAGCATTAGCATCGGAGAGCAGCCTGTTCGACAACGAACTCCGTCATCAGCGAGTGAAAGTTCGACAGGTTGCGGAATGACATTTCCTCGACTTTCTAACCCTCATTTTCCCAAGACAAACCCATCGAGTCGTTACAGACTCTCCAGATAGAACTCTATGTTAGCAAGTCAGCGCTATATACTACACCTAGTCTTCTCATATTTTTGCAGAAAGCCAACACCTCACCTTACACTAGCCTTGATACGACTGATGCATTTCAACTACAATTTGAAGTCTGCACCATTCACACACAATCATACAAAGATCGATTATCCGTCGGCATCGTAATCACTTTTTGATTCAGTTCAGTTCTGTTTTTTGTTCAAATGTCGTCGCCAGTGTTACCACTCATAGCTATAGCTTTTGCAGAGTATCTAGCTACTTCAATATGTTTTCTGACGGAAACCCCGCTCTTGTTGCACCATCCCTTCGAACATGAGGTTATCATCACCAATTCGACCTGGAACCCTTACCTATCCTTTGGTTTGACTCGTCCCGTCGTACCTCAAATCTTTGACATTTCAATAGTTGAGTAGAGGTAGCACTAAACTTTCACGCTCTGATTTATGTACGCAATGCCTGTTCTGGGTTTCGATCAAAACTGAGTTACCTTCTCAGAATGACTGTTTCTCGAATCAGCTTTGGTTTCTATATTCAGATGAGTCTGTCAGGAAGACGCCAGTTTCGTCCAAGCCTGCAGAAGGGATGTCTTTCTCCATATGCCGTCAAAACTCGACCATTTATAGCGATGACGAAGCACTCGAACTGCGTTTGCCATCAACCTCTTTCGAAAAGGTCGGTAGACGCTGAAATACATATTGTCCCCCATGGGACTTTCCTTTAGCCTGGAACCTTGATCCGCGCCACTTCTATCCCTGTGGAATAGTGAAACAGCCGCTTCGCCAGACCTTTCCCATTCCAGAGGTATGCAGCGAGTGAAGCTTCCATCATGTGGAACCCGCTTTGGAATTCTCCCAATAATCTCTTTCCATGAAAAATTCCGGTCTCGATGTTTCGGTAAGCACTCGAATACATATACAATGGAACGGATTTTTTTCATTCACGTTCGAAACAAATGGCACAATGGATCTAATATCCTCCGCATGTTCAGATCATAGTCTTGAGGGAAAACTGTTGAGATGTGTCATCTAGTTTAATGGCCTGGATCCTCCGAATGACTTATCACTTGAACTGTATTCATGTTTATGACGATAAGAACCACGAGGGTTCCCGAGATCTCATTGCTAGCCCTGTCGTCCTTTTTTCTTTACGTCTGCATTCATACATTCCGTTGTTTCAGGCGCTTTGACGACCAATGCCTGTCCAGCCATCGTAAAGAAAAATTTTGGTTCCGGCTAACTTACATTCAATTCCCTTCCTTCGGACTCCCAATTTTCCAACTGCATCCATTTTCTTGAAATTGACTTCAGTTACGTGCACTCATCAAACATTTTTCAGCAGGAAAAACGTTTACTTCCCGTTTCAATAAGGTCAAGTCTTTCTAATGATGGCAGCATATTGCCAACGTGATCATACACACCTTCCTTAGATGTGTTTGCAGTATAGGTTGTTTAGTTGGATCCGATGTCAAATACGCCAGGCTGTCGGTCATATAGCCAGTACAAGGTAAACAACATTAAGAATGTCTCAGCGAGGTTACGGATAAGTCCGATCTTCTGATTTTATCCTCACGGAAAACTTAACGAGACTTGGACTCAAAAATGGGTAGACGAACATGAACATTAAATTTCAGCAAGATTAAAACATATTACTTCGTAGACCCCCGACTGGGTGCCATGAGACCAATACAAAGGAACCAACAGACCTTCATGTACGAGGCGTTAGCTGCACCAGTAACATTCTGCTGCGATGGATTGTGAAACGCGGTGGAAAGTCTATTCCCCCGTCTTTATTACCCATTCCAGCGTGAGTTACTCGCTCCAAAAGACAGAACTAGGAAGATGAACGCGCCGAGAAGCTTGACCCGTCAGAAAATAAATTAGAAGGATAATTTCGGAAAGAAAGGGTCGGGATGATCGAAGGAAAGCGCGAAGGACAGGGATTAGGAACGATTGAGGCTAGTCACCTCTTCGTGCTAGACTACCCGAGACTAAACCAGTCGGTCTACGGAAATAACAGTGGGTGGAAGCACATTTCGGTCCAACAACACCAGATTATCACTCGCTCAAGCACTCCCGCAGGGCTTGCGCAGCTTGAGATATTTCTGAGAAGTTTCAACAAACCAGCCGTTACCTTTTTGTGTGTTCAGTTCATTCAACCTTGTTGAGCAATTTCCGAAGACACTAGGCGCCCAATCCAGAGTTTGAAAGTTTCTCATGATCTACATTCTATATCATCATACAGAGCCGAACCCAAGACGGATGTAATAGTGTCACAAGTGAGGGTGTGAGAACCCAGGTGATCATGTGATTGTTCGGATTAGTTTCTAAATTGGTAGTTGTATGTAATACCATTACGAGCGGTGAGATTGAATGAACTGCGATTGTCATAAGGGAGCAAGAGTGGGCCGACAACTCATGGTCGCATTACAACAACACGATCGACGTGGATCTAAGCAACTAACACAGCCAATCAACAACGAGAATGACATTACCACAACACCTCGAAACTTGCTCTAAAAATCTCCAAAAAAATTCATCCCATCTTCACCAACCAATCTCGAGCAACAGATACACACACAGCTGATCGCACACCGTCGGGCGACAACAATCCTCATCGCAGCATCCCACCAAAAATGCAGGCCTTCATCCAGCACGCGCTCCCTCTAACCGCGCGCCCGTCTCGGCAGCCGCATCGATCCGCGCGGGACATGCGGCCGACGTGCTCGGTGACAGCGCCAACCCGGGCAGCAAAAGCAGCAAAGCAGACGAAACTCGTGGCGTCGCAGTCGCACTTTCTGCACGTCGACGATCTGACAGCCTCTGAACTAAAAAGCGTCCTATCGACAGCGCGGCGTCTCAAGACGGAGGATCTACTAAACGACGCGTCATACACGCCGCTACTGAAGAAAGCGATGTCGATGCTATTCGCGAAACCATCGGCGCGGACGCGCGTCTCCTTCGAAACGGCGATGTTCAAAGCGGGCGGGCACGCGCTCTGTCTCGGACCGGAGGTGGGTGTGAACACGCGCGAAGCGGCCAAGGATGTGGCGCGCGTGCTATCCGGGATGACGGACATCATCATGGCGCGTCTGTACGCGCACGAGGACATTGTAGAAATGGCGGAGTATGCGACAGTGCCGGTGATTAACGGACTGACGGATTACAACCACCCGTGCCAGATCGTCGCGGACGCGCTGACGATTCTCGAGACGCGCGGCGAGGTCGAGGGCGCCAAGGTGGTGTATGTGGGCGATGGGAATAACATTGTGCATTCGTGGCTGGAATTGGCGGCGTTGTTGCCGATTGATTTCACGTGCTGTTGTCCCGAGGGATATCTACCGGATATGGACCTCGTGCAACGCGCGAGACAGCAGGGCGTTTCGCGTATCGAGATCTCGCACGACCCTGGCGCAGCCGTTGTGGGCGCAGACTATTTGTACGCGGACGTCTGGGCGAGTATGGGGCAGAAGGAGGAGGCCGAGGAGAGGGAGAAAGTGTTCCAGCCGTTTCGTGTCGACGCACAGATGATGCAGCGCTCGGGTGGCGCTAGGTTTCTGCATTGCTTGCCGGCGGAGAGAGGGCGCGAATGCACGGATGAAGTGATGGAGGCGGACTATTCGGTCGTGTTTCAGCAGGCGGAGAATCGGATGCATGCGCAGATTGCAATTGTGTTGCACTGTTTGGGCATTGCTGCGTAGCGCAGTTTTTCAGTAAATAAATTTTCTACGAGCTGCTTATTCGACAGCATGGCAGTTGCAAGTGTTGCGCCGCAACCGCTCCTCCGCTCAGTTGCTTCGATTTTGTACACTTCATCTGTATTCGTCTCGACGTCACATTTTCTATGTAATCCGCTTCTGCTCAGTCCTGCTTTCCACGCGACTAGCTCCGCAGAATATGGCTCTTGCAAGGTCGCACCTCCCGTTGGCGTTGTCCAAAACACTCCAAACTGTTCTTCACCACCCCGCCAACCGCGGTGCGAGCGACGCTACTCGCGCTTTCTCGACCGTCAGTCGTCAATTGGGCGCCCATGCCCGCCAGCACCACGAGACAAGAGTGGTGCCGTTTTCGCAGCGCCAATTGTACCAAGTCGTTGCAAATGTGGATGAATATTCGCAATTCGTTCCATGGTGCATGGCGTCACATGTGGTCAAACATATCGACGACCGTCATATGATTGCCGACTTATCCGTTGGATTTCGAATGCTGTCCGAGAAATACACCAGTGTTGTTACGCTTGACCCGCTCCGCTCCGTTAAAGTCGACGTGCCGACTTCCAATCTTTTCGATTATCTTATTACTGACTGGACCTTTCAACCCGGCAATGACCCGTCCACAAGTCACCTCACATTTTATTTAGAGTTTGCCTTCCGCAATCCGTTGTATCAGCGAGCTACCGACCTGTTTTTTGAAGACGTTGTCAAGCAAATGGTTAGTGCTTTCGAAAACCGATGTCATGTCAAGTACCAACCAGCGGAGCATAAAGGCGCGATTTTGCACCGATGGTAACCGCGATACCATCCCATCCAAACGCATTATCTTATCCTCTACAACTAATTCAACCAAACTGATGACAGCCAACACCAATAAACAACTCCTTCTCCAAATACCTCCGCCTTCCCCTACTCATCATCACCATCATCATCATCATCCTGCCCTTGCATCAATCGCTGTGCCGCCTCAGCGAGAGACGTAATCGCTTCTGCGCCCCTCAGTTCAACAGGCAGTCCATCATACATCCTCGGTGACGGTCTGACAGCTGCATGTCGATACGCGTATCGGAACTGTGCACGACCCTGTGTAGACATCCAAGTGCTTTCCTCTAGCTGCTCCCACGTAAACAGCAGCGCATCCGTACAACCTCCCCACGGCGCAAAGTCGATAATCCACACACGGTCGTGGCGGTCTTTGTAAACATCCAGCACATACGACGCCGGCCCATCGTAACGATCACGAACAACACAATCATACCATGTCAAAACGCGGTCAACAATCGCATCAATCTCCTCCTGCGTATACTCAACAATGCACTCCATGAGGCGCGGACACATGCCCACCATCGCTCGGTCGCGTACAAAAACTCTAAACTCGGCCCTATCATCCAAGTCAGCCCACTGACGCAACGCTACCACAATCGAATCCCCGGCTTTGACGTCGGACATGACGCGCTCCGAGCTTTTGAGCAGCGTGAGCATGTCGTCCGGGGTTGCGCATTTGGTCGAGCGTTGAAAGGCGGCCCATGTGGCGTCGACAGGGCATTTGGTGCCGAATTTGGGGCAGACGGCGCCGCCAAGCGTGGATATTGCCTGTTGGATCTCTGCGTGAATCGCGCGCACTGTATCCGCTTCATTGCGAACGGAAGGTGCTGCAATCGTGTCGACCGACCCGTCCGACCACTCGATTTCCGTCGCCGCGGCCGGCGCACCACCCGTTTCGACAGGCTCGGCGATGTAGACTGCGCCTGATAATTCGCGCGTTGTGAAATCACCAGGAAGGGTTACGAAGCGTGTGCGCGCTGTATGCGGCCGGAAGAGACGCACCCAGGTCGATGGACTGAAATCATGATGCGTGTCCGTTGACGTGTCTTCTGAATTTACTAGCGCACCTGGCATGCATGTGATGTGTTGAAGACGCGGAGATGGTGAGATTAGTTGGTAGACACCGCGGATCGTGAGCGAGTCGACGATCGTCGCGGCGGTGTGGCTCAAGTTTGAGTGATCCTTGCTGGTTGGTCGCTTTGGGCAGTTTGATGTGTTAGAGATTTTATTGAAATAAGTATCTGAGGCGGACCAGAGACGTATGGAATATGAAAGGGTGTCTACTGTACTAAACTTGTATTTGGTCCTGATCTCGGTTTGGTTTCATGTGTCCATTGCGAGATTGCTCTCGCTTGTACAATTGCCGATAGACCTGTTCCATCGACATATTCGCCATGCAGGCTTTTGCACTATCTCCCGCGTTATCTGCAGCACCATGGCGTTTATCTTCACCGGGATGTCTGGTTCCGGTAGGCAACAGGCGCGATTTATACTCGGCGGCCTCGCGACGACGAGTGATCTTGTGTGAATCCAATTTTGGCTCCCACAACAAAGTGACACAGACATCTCGCGAACAATTGCAACCTCAAGCTTGTATCGAATCGGAATCTTCAAACGAGAATACAGCGACCCAAACTCAACGTGCATCTAGCATTTCATCGCTGAAGGAATCCTTGTTTCGGGAACTAGGCAATCCTTTGTACGAAGGCGTGAATAGAGGGTTGGGTATTGATGCGGACAAAGAAACTATGGATGATCAGGAAGCAAATGTACGCATTTCCTAATATGAAAATCATACCGCAGAATAGCACCAAACGATTCTTCATGACCTCTAACACCAATGCTTTGTTGCTGGTTTCTCTACTCTGTTTCTTGCAGATCGAGGATGCGATAGAAGGCCTGGAAGACTTGAACGAAATAGAGCTTCCGACAAAGCATGAGTTTATGGCCGGAGACTGGGAACTCATCTATACCAGCAGCAGTATTACGCGCTATTTCGGAAGCGTGACCGGTTTGCACCGCTTACTACCGGAAGGAAATGTTGGGAAGATCGTGCAGAGAATAGATACAGAGGACGGTACTAGCGTGTTCCGCGAACGAATTTCGTTTGAACTTCCTATTTTTGGCAATGAGATGGAGTCCGATGCCGTCTGCTACGGGAAACTGCGAGCCGCGAGTGAGACGCGACAAACCTGGGAGCCGGAATATGTCCAATTTTATTTCTTCAAGCGATTTGCAGATGGGTGGAAGACACTACGCGCCTTTCAAGTCGCCGATACTACGTATCTTGATGAAGATATTCGTATTACGCGCGGTCAAACCGGAAACGTCAACGTTTTCCGTAAATTAAGTTCGTAGAATAATGCAAGTCTCCATGCGTATCTCTCGAAGGCTGTACTTGTCGCACATATCGTGCCTTGTTAAAGTCTCTGCGATTAGGATAGCAGGATGCCAGGCTACCCCATTGGACTTGTACACTCTGATAAATCATTAACCCTCAGTAGATTAGTCTCTATATACATGTTACATTCAAAATTGTGCCGGCCAACAAATCCTATATCACTCGCCAGCCCGAGTCGATGTTATTCCAGCCGTGCTTCTCAAAGATCGTCTCGCTAGCTGACTTGAGTTCCGGAGTGCTCAATTGATCGAAGTTACGTCGCGATTTGGAATCCGTCAATATCGAAAGCATGCTTCTTCGACACTTGCGCAACAGCTTCATATCTACGCCATCCTCATGAGCGTCACGCAACATTTCCGCACCGCGCAGTGACACAGTTTCCAGTGAACCACTTCTTACATTGCCATTCAAAATATCGCGTGCATAGGAAATCATATGATTCGTGATACCGATAACGCAATAAGCGTTCAACGGTATACCATATGCTCGCATGCGTAGGTAAATTTTCCACGCCTTTTCATAGTTGCCAGCTCGCAGGAATGCCTTCATCAGCGGCGTGTACGAATAGACGCCGGGACTCAGGGCCCCCTTGAACTTTTCCATGTATGCCAGCACTTTCAGCGCTGAATTTATGTCCCCGGACTGCGCGCAAATTGACAAGAAGGCATTGAGAGCTACGCGGTCAGGCTGCAGATTGCGTCTAGAAATTTCGCGGAACATCATCTTTGCCTTTTGATAGTTACGCGCATTTCCGTACCCTTTCATCATGATGGTGAATGAAACGGTATTCGGGCGACATCCTTGCCGCTGCATAAGCTTCAAGTACACCTCTGCTCGACGGAAAAAGCCCATCCGAACGAACGCATCAATCAGCGCATTGAATGTTGTCACATTTGGATATGCGTACCTGCCAGTTTTACGGTTGGATTCACGAATCATTGCAGTGACTAAACCAACAGCAGTTTCAACATGCGAGGCGCTGGACTGTCGCGCAAGACCATTGATGTAGGTATTGCAGACATGCAGGGTTCGCAACTGCTGCCAACCATTTTCCGAGCTGGGGTACGGAATATCGTTGAAGATTTTAATAGCATCATCAACAGCGCGCTGCTTGAAGCAGGCGGACAACAATGCGGCATAGGTGATATCGGACGGGGGAATATTGCGATGCGACATATCGTTCAAAAGACTCATCGCTTGTTTCAGTTTACCAGCATCAGCCAAGCCAGCTAGCAAGGACGTGAAAGCAATGACGAGCTGTTTACTATTGTCGGGCGAAACAGATAGGGCGTCCGATTTGGAATTTGGAGCGACTGATTGAACGATCGATTCAACAAGTTGGAAGGCTCTGTCAAAATCGTGGGCATTGACGCAGGCTGTAAGGAGGGTATTTGTTGTGACATAGTTGGAAACATGGCCTGCTGCTCGCATATCTTCAGCAACTGCAAATGCGTCTTCAAGATGTCCGCGCTGTGAAAGGCCCTTGATCATGGTGTTGTAACTGGCTGTGTCAAGTAGCGACGCATTTTGGGGTTGACGAAGCAGTAATGCTGCAGCACGAACATCATCACAACGAATATACGCGTCCATCGCTGTGTTGAACAACACATTGTCGAGGGGTATATTGAGGGTGTTCAACTCGTCCATGATACGGCGAATGGCCAGGATGTTCTTCTGACGGCCGTGGGACTTGAGCAGAACACTATACGAGTAGGGTCCTTTGCGAAGACCGTTGTGTTCCATGAGCTGGAATATATGATATGCGAATCGATACGCGCGCATATCGACAGCTGTATTGGCCAATGACACAATTAAGCGTTCGTCAGGTGCAGAAGTGGGACCAGAACGCCACATGAGCTCGAGCAAATCGATGACATGGGTCCAATATGAAGCGCGGGTAGCGGCACGCAGGAGGGGGATGAAGAGTGGCAGTGATAGTTTAGTGGTATACACGGGAAGGCCGAGTTTCAATGCGGCCATTCCAGAGGGAAAGTCTCGAGCGACATAGCATGCTGTGACGGCTTGATGCCATTTGGGGAGCGGCAGTGAAGGGAGGAGAGCGGAGATGAGCGGGGGGATTTGAGAGGTGCTGCTTGTTGTGAGCGCATTTTGCAGGGCGTGCACGGACGGTGAGGACGGGGGGTTGGGTGGGTGGGGGGAGTAGTTTGCGCAGACGGGATGACGTGGAGTGAGAGTGGTTGGTAAGTGTTGAGAGGAGAAATTTGGGCTGATGGCGAAGGAGATGGTGTGCATGTTGACATGTGTTGACAGGGATGCGGAAACGTGGAGGTGCAAGAAAACGCAGATATCGGGATTTAGCTCGCAGATTGGCACGACATTGGACAGAATACTGGGCCATACAACAAGGCAGAGCCGGTCACGGTGCGCGTGCCGTCTGGACATGTCCAAATATTAACCACAAAAGCGGCTTGTTGTGAACAGAGTATCCACCTGGCGCGGTTGTATTGGAGAGCATGTCAGCCAGTGGAGAGACGACAAGTGGGCGCGCATCATCCTCTGCAAACGTCATTGGCTGAGCACAGCTGCTCTGTACGCATCTGTACGCGAGCGCACAGAATATTTCGCCATATTCGAGCGTAATGTACATTTCGATGTACTGATGCCGCTCCGATCCGGTCCAGTGCATGTCACACTGATACACTGCCAGCCATTGACAGTTCCGTCCAACGCGACCAACACTACTCTATACATATTCATATTCGATTCCCATCTGCTACTTCATCGCCTGACATTCAACCATCCTTCCTTCCCGCGTTCAATTCACCACCGCACACTACTCGTTCGTCCGCAATGAATTCGTCCGCCACCAATGGCACAAACACTACCTCCCAATCCCTTCAAGACCTTAAGGGCGTTATGGATAAATCTATCGTTCAGGTTGTCGAGGATAAGCTTCGTGCAATGAACCAGTCTTCTGATGATGATCTCTCCAAAATGACCGACTCTGAGCTTTCCGGTTTCACAGAGCTTTATGGTCGCTATATGGTCGGTCGCTCAACTAAGAAAGAGATCAAATGGGACCTCATCGAACAGCCTACCCAAAACATGCTTCAAAAGTATGACAGTCTGGATACTCCTGTTGACGCAGAATCCACTTCCTTGCTTAGCAAACTCGCCGTTCTCAAACTTAATGGTGGTCTTGGAACTTCCATGGGTTGCAAAGGTCCCAAGTCTGTAATTGAGGTCCGAGGTGACACCACTTTCCTCGATCTTATTGTGCAACAGATCGAACAGCTCAATAAGAATCATCCCGGTTCCAATGTCCCGCTTCTTCTCATGAACTCATTCAATACAGACTCTGAAACTGCAAAGATTATCCAGAAATATCAGGATACCAATGTCACTATCACGACCTTCCAGCAGTCCCGCTACCCTCGAATTGTCAAAGAGTCGCTCGAACCTATGCCCACCACTCACGACGGCTACGCCCACTCCGATTGGTACCCTCCAGGTCACGGTGATTTCTTCCAGTCCATCTACAGCTCCGGTCTGGTGGACACCCTCCTCGCTCAAGGCAAGGAGTACATTTTTGTCTCCAATGTGG
Organism: Asparagopsis taxiformis; assembly: GCA_030407315.1. Lineage (NCBI taxonomy): Eukaryota > Rhodophyta > Florideophyceae > Bonnemaisoniales > Bonnemaisoniaceae > Asparagopsis > Asparagopsis taxiformis. The sequence continues at coordinate 18,007 of JALQPE010000025.1, read as the reverse complement.
ACAACCTTGGTGCCACTGTTGATCTCAACATCCTCAAGAACATTGTCGATCGCAATGTTGAGTACTGCATGGAATTGACCGACAAGACGCGTGCCGATATCAAGGGTGGTACCATTATTTCATATGACGGCAAAGTCTCTCTCCTGGAAGTCGCCCAAGTCCCGTCCAAATACATCGAAGAATTCAAGTCGGTCTCCAAGTTCAAAGTGTTCAATACCAACAATATTTGGGTATCGCTTCGTGCCATTAAGCGTGTTATGCAGGCCGGTCATTTGAAATTGGACATCATCGCCAATAACAAGGAGGTCAACGGCCAGAAGGTCATCCAGCTCGAGACCGCCATTGGTGCTGCAATTGCCTATTTCAACAATGCTTGCGGTGTTAACGTTCCGCGCAGTCGCTTCCTTCCGGTGAAATCAACTTCAGATCTTATGCTTATCCAGAGTAACATGTACACATTGAAGTCTGGCAGCTTGGTTATGAACCCCTCTCGCCAATTTGCCACCACTCCAGTGATCAAGCTTGGCACTGAATTCAAGAAGGTCGGACAATACCTCGACCGATTTGGCAGTATCCCAGACGTTCTCGAGCTTGACCACCTTACTGTGTCTGGCGATGTGTATTTCGGTGCCAACACCACGCTTAAGGGGACGGTTATTGTTGTCGCCAATCCTGGTAACAAGATCATGATTCCAGCCGGATCTGTCATTGAGAACAAGGTAGTTGTGGGTTCACTCCATGTCATCCCACATTAAAACTGGACGTTTTTGATGGCACCATTTCGAAGCTTGTTGCGCTTTGTCATTTATGTGCTCTCAGTTCCAAGTGGTATTCTGTCACAAGCCGCATCTCAGTCAGCCTTCCGTCGCTCACTCAGTCTCATAATAGTCGGCAGGCTGTCCGTTTAAACAGATTGCCTTATTTTTCATCATCTCTTTAACTTTTTCCTCGCCGCTTTGTGCTGAGTATGTCGTATTGATCTCTCCCAAGCAGGTCAGTAGGGGCGGCTTTGTGCAACTGCAGGTTTTGAACATCACAGGGTGCGTAATGTATTCTCAACACAACACGACTAGCGCAGTAACAGAATATAAACTTACGCATTGGGAATATGACAAATAAACCAAAAAAGCTCCAAAACCAACGCCTCATTGACTCGACAGGTGCTCACCCTTACCGCTGAACGGCCTCAAGCGCTCGTATCCCATCAACCCGGATTCTGTAGGTTGTGCCATCTCAAGCAGAAAGTGTCTCACCGCAGATATCACTGAGCCCGTATCCATATCCAGGAGATCAGAGGTGAGGAACTGTGCGATCCACTTTGGCAGCTTGCTCCTCAACTTGCCGCGCCCAAACCTTTTGTCTGCAAACACAACAACACCGTAATCATTCTTGTTTCGTATAACCCGACCAGCACATTGTGCGGCCTGTCTCATCGCCTGTATGATTCATAGGAGTAGAGGATTACAAAAGAAACCTGTCAGAACATCCAACAATATCCACTGTTCGATTGTCATGATCAAACAATTACAACGCACATCAAACACTAGAAAGTCATCTTCTTGGATCTCAAATCGTTCTAATAGGAATTGCAATCTTGCTTTCAGTATCCGTGATTCGGTGTACTGGAATGGTACGCCGAATAAAATAACAGCTCTGCCATATTGTCCATCAAAATCAATTCCCTCGGCGGCACGGCCCCTAGCGACGCTAAGTAAGATAGCGCCACGTCCACTATCACAAGCGGCTTTATAGTTTTGGATGGCCAGAGATGTTTCCAGAGGATCTTGTGTTTCAACAAACAATAGCTTCAGGTTCCGAAGCTCATTCAAAATATTGCCATGCTCTGTCCAAATTTTCACAACTTGTTGCATAAAGACGTAACTAACAAAGAACACAACAATTCCATCTGGAACGCAGCTTGCCATGGCTATCAGAGCCCTTCCATAGTTTCGCGGCACGTCAGCATCTTGCCTATCATTGTACTTTGAGCTCAGAACAGCTTGGTCGGATCCTCTTGTCATGATCAGTGGACATACACATCTTCTATCCATTGACATATTGAAGCTTGCTGAAACTACCACTTGGAAGTCTAACATTCTTGGATACGTGTCAAGAGGACTTAAAGTACCAGAAGTGATCACCACGGTACGAAAACGTTCTACAATCCACCGAATTGCGAGTGAAGCATCGAGGCACATTAAACGTAGGACAGGTTGGCGCTCGCCCGTGAAGTCATTGTACGGTTCTATGATGATGGCCATACCTTCGTTTTCGTATGTTGACAGCAGGGTAATGAAGTCGGCTATCAACAGCAGAGGTCGAAATTCCGCCCAGCTCGTGATTTGGACAGTCACCATGAGAGACATTAAACGAGAATATGTACTTCGAAAGTCTCTGACGTCAGGTATCGAGCATGCTTTCGATATCTGACGAAGAAATGGCTTGGGCTTTTCCTGGGTTAATGTCTCCGTTGAAGCCCGATGCTGCAAATGATTGACTAACTTTCGAAGAAATTCAACAAAGGCTTCTGCCTTTCGCACAGACTCTGGGACAGCATCCTCCGTTATCTCATTTGGTAAAACTGGACCAGCAGGAATCTCCTCGCCTCCACTAATTCCACTACTGCTCCTTATCGCAGAAGGGGTTCCTGCAAGCGGAAGTCCTGCAACAATCCGGGTATATTCCTGCTGTAACCGCTCTGCAGCAGCTCGCTTGGCACCGAAAATGGCAGAATTGAGCTGAGTGATATTACGGTCAGCACCACGAATAGTAGGTTCTTCGAGATCAACGCTAAGGGCTTCAATACACACATTGTCAATATTGTGTGCTTCGTCTAAACTTGCAGTACAACAGAAAAAATTGATGTTAGTTGAACTTGCTGACCAGGGGCAAATCCCATGATATCGTTACATACCAAACACAATAATGCTATCTGGCGGTAAATCTGCTGAGACAACTCCAGCAACTTTCGGATCAAGTAAATAGTGGTAAGAATAAACAAGTATATTTGCAATTGTGACAGAGTGCCGAGCGAGAAAGTATGGACACCATTGACGGCGACGACCGTACGCCCGGAGATCAGACAAGTTGTATACCCCAGGACGGAGGATAGCATCGGCGCCTTCACGTGAATAATGCTCAAAATAAGAACACAACGGGATATCTACAGCACCGTCCCCCTGTTGATCCTCGGCCATTTCACGCACCCAAGAGGCAGTTAGATTGCGACATCCGCTGTCCACAGCGGTGCCTTCCATTTGACTTACGGTTTCATGGACACAGAGGTGTCGACGAGAGGCGAGTCCAACAGTTACCAGGTCGTTCGGCACCCCAAGTTCCTTTTCTCGACTTGACACTAGTATTTTCATCTCAGCCATGACCTTTTGCATTTCTTCAACAGTTCGCGTGCAGTAGACAAATTTCCTAATGCTTTTGTTGGCGCCTCTGTTTGATAAGAAAGCTGTGATCAGTGATAGAAGGGTAATTGTCTTTCCCGTTCCGCTTGGCATTTCTAGGAGAGCGTGACCACCACAATCTAGTGCTTTCTTCAGTTCTTTCATGTATGCGAGTTGTTCAGGATACAGGCTGGTATAAGGAAAGACGACCTCGAGCCCATCGACATCCACTCTAACCATCTTGAAATCGTCTTTCACATAACAGAAAATGTCAAGACGGCCTGGTGTTAGATTACAACGTGTTTGTCAATTTGTAGAACGGCTTGACGAAGCATTGAATGCGACCTGAGTTTAATAAGGAATCCTCGCCAATACACGTGTAATCGAATAAAAACAAGTACGCCAACACAATGCACACAATGCACAGCGCAGCCATGCGATCGATCTCGGGTAACGCGAATTCGGATTGTCATTACGGCAGTTGATCACTTCTTCGTCATTGATTGTTGTCGTTACAGCTAACAGCGGACACTGCGGTAAGATAGACGATATCAATGTCCGAGCTGATCCCTGAGCAATAATGTTGACCTTGTCGTACACACAACGGTTGTTTTTCTTGCTCAAAGATGCAGAAGAAATCTGCAATTTACAATATCCCGCACAAAAGTGGCCATGATCCAGGTATTCAGAAACAACAAGCACAAAAGCTAGCCTCCTATGTTCGAGATGCTCACGACCTTTTCCAGCAGCTCAGATCCTCTCGCCCAGATTATGTACTGTTAACACCCATGCTGCACTCATCATGGCTCTCCACCGATAGCACCAACGTTTACATCAAATTGGAGACTGAGCAAATCACGAATGCTTTCAAGCTTCGAGGAGCTTTGAATCGGGTTCACAAGGCACTTGCTTCAGGCGCTAAGTCTGTGGTTACGGCATCAACTGGCAACCATGCAATGGCCGTAACCTACGCTTTGAACAAACTTGGAGCTTCTGGCATTGTATTTCTACCAACAAGCGCTAAATCTGGCAAACTTAAGGCTTTGCAGCTGGCTACCGCGAGGAGCAATGTGGAGTTGAAACTTAAAGGCGACGATTGCCTAGAAGCTGAACTTGCTGCTTTGAAATACTCGAAAGAAACAGCGGCGGTGTACGTGTCACCTTACAACGACTTAGCGGTGATGGCAGGACAAGGCACAATTGGAACAGAAATAATGGACTACTTATCAAAAGATGTAGACGTCTCAAAGAGTTTGCAACCTAAAAAATGCTGCTATGTTACAGTAGGAGGTGGAGGACTAATCGCAGGAATAGCTGCTAGCCTAAAAGCACAAGAACCCGGCGTGTGGCGAATAGTGGGCTGCCTCCCGTACAACTCGCCAGTTATGTACGAATGCGTCAAAGCCGGAAAGGTTGTTAACTGTCAATGCTCACCGACATTATCAGACGGAAGCGAAGGAGATATCGAGGAAGGTTCCATCACGGTAGAGGTTTGTACTAATCTCGTTGATGCATGGGCATTGATCAATGAAGCAGATATTGCCAGTGCCATACGCGGAATGTTTGTCAATCATCGTAAAGTTGTCGAAGGAGCTGCTGGAGTTGCACTCGCAGGATTTCAGACAGACAAAGAGTGGCGCGAACAAAATGATTGCAAAACTGCGGTTGTGGTAGCCTGCGGTGCGAACATCGATCCTGATACGTTTGCATCAATCATTACCCAAGCTAGAGGGAAAGTGGGGGAGTTGTGAACCAAAAGGCCCATGCAATAAACGAGAACTGAAGCGGGAGTCGAAGAATCGCAGCAATATGTGAACCTCCAGAAACCTGTTTTCGTGGATGCTCCATTAACACACAAGCAATGTTACCGGGGAACATTACAATAAATACAGTCACTAAACACCATGCAGAGATAATTTGTGTTCTGCTGAATACGACACCAATACCGCCAAGAATGAGGGCTATTCCAGTCGAGTACAACCAGAAGTTTTTGAAAGGAAGGAAAATCATGGAGTGATAAAATGGCCGCATCGGAGGATGGAAGTGAAGGATTCCTGCCAACGTGCAATTTATTGCAAGCAATTGTCCGAAGCCAAGCTTGAGCATGAAATCTGTATCCTGGTACCAGTACTTGGCCAAAACCGCCAATAGTGATTCGAAGGCAAAGAAAAAGAACGGCAGTGTTTGGATTAATGAGCGATAAGGCATCAGCTTCTTAACGAAATAGATCGCAGATGGACTAGCTCCAGGAGCCAACTCCAATGGGGGACGTTGAGATTGCATCGTTGCAAAACGACGTCTCACTGAGGAACTCGAGTGTTTCGACGATACGCTACCTTCCGGAAGAGCAATCAGCAGATGTAGTCCTTTCGCAATGCAAATAAATTAATTAAATAAACGGTTCATGTCACCTCAGATACTTGTTCACTAGGTCCCTAACGTCTGGTCCGATCACCAAAATAGCTCCCTGTGGTGACACGCCGCAGGTTGCAATTAGATCCACATACGATGGAGACTAACAGTTAGCTTCCGCGTTTTCGAGAAAATCGTTGGAACAATTCGTATTCCCAATCAAACTTACGCCTATAACGACAATGGCGATGAACGTATCAACTCCAACAGCTGTCATTAGGTTTTCAATCCATGGCTCCGCGGCAGGTACGAACACATACGCCCACAGTAAACAATTGAACAGCCCTAGACACCATCCCGCAGCAACCTGAGCAACAGTGTGGTACCCAGCATTAACTCGCCATGATGTAGCCAATACTGCAAGAGCAATTGCAAGGCCCGCAACAATTGTCTTCTCCAATGTCGCTCCTCCACTTACCGTGCTCTGAGCGAACACCAATGACAAGAATGAGAGCGATGTAGCATGAGATGATGGCATACCGGGATCCGTCTTCTTGCTCGCATCAGGTCGAGATTCATTGATGACTTGCTTGAGCATTTTGCCGGAAAGGCTGTTAATAATAGCACCAGTTACAAAAAGAATTATGAACGCATCTCGTCGGTACACAAGTGCGCCACTAACGATAGCACTTACCGTCCATTTTGTCAAGTCAGCAGCCCATTCCACCATAGAAGCCTTTTGTGAAACATTTCCGTCTTTCGTCATGACTATTCGCGATGCTCGTCTCCTACACCTAAATCCAGGTCGGTGCTCAAGTGCAGAAACAAAACGCTTCGGGGAAACCAGTGCGCATGAGACAAACGCTGTTGTTCGTGGAGTCATTTTTACACGGGTGTTTGGTGGAAAAGAGCAGTCCATCACAGACCTCGTGTTTGAAAAATAATATCATAGTACGTATTTGGTCACAGCCTTGATTTTCGTGGCCAAGACTACTCAACACAACATCGTCCGCACCAACCATTTTTTTTATCAGTCGCATGTGGACATCAACTGTCTATCTGATACGCAGAGTGCCTAATTTGTCATCCCCACTTTGTTTCTGAATGGCAGAGGTCTCCACTTCGGAGGCCACGTGGATCAATTTGTACTTGTCCATCGATGATCACTGCAAACCCCCTCTTCTAGATCTCCGACCGCGAGATTTGTTCAATGCGAACCATGTGACAAACGCTACACATTTCGAGGGCCTAGAAGGTCCAAACGGTTTGCTCTCTAGATTTAACGAATTACCACCGCCACAATTAAGATCTCAGATTGCTATAGTCGCTGTGGAACATTGTCAGGCTGAGCAAGCCGCACATGTGTTGATGGAGAAGGGCTACGGTGATGCAATAGTGTTGAAACAAGAAAATTTACTACAGGGTCTACTTCCTATAACTTCAGGGCTGAAAAGCCGGGCGCTATGGGCTCCGGCTCCTATACTTTTGGAGGAAATTGATTTCATTTCCAGGACTGTTTTAGCAAAGACAGCTTTGGACATTGGAGCTGGTTCTGGGAGAGACAGCGCTTTTCTGGCATTATGCGGCTATTCAGTCACTTCAGTTGATAGGGACAAGAATCTTGTTTCCAAAGCTGTTCGATTAGCCTCGAGGGAAAACCAATTCCTTCCGAACATGACGTGCACCTCCGAGAGCCGAGGTACAGTGCGTGGCATTGTACGAACTCTTGGTGCACACCTCAGTCAAGACCGCGATTGGCTTCGCAGCAATGCGTCTCAGCTGCTTGTAGTCGTTCGATTCCTTCGACGAGGTGTACTGGAAATGTTACATGAGGCTGTAGACACTGGTGGATTTGTTATCTATGAACATTTTCTACGAGGTTGTGAGCAGTTTAGCGGACCAAAGAAAGCTTCACAAATGCTAGAAATGGGAGAGTTAAGAAATGTTTTTACAGAGGAAAGAGGCTTTAGCATTCTGAGAGATGAAAAACAGCTGCTGGCGGACGGCAGACCAGTGGTTCGATTTGTAGCCCACCGAAACCGAGTACCTCGAAAGGGGCCTTGCTAACCAAAGACGGTACGGCCACTGTGAGTATCAAAATATTAATGGTTGTGCTACCAAGCCCAAATCCCCGAGACATCACATCCTTACATTGTGTTCTTCGCTCTGTACAAACACATGTATGCCATGTGCCAATCGCCGCCACCAGACAATTTCTTGACATCCTCTTCCCCATGTACAGATACCTTGTCATCATCAAACTTGAACCAGCGCGTTCCCTTATCTTTCACCCATGCTACATAATGTCCGGCATCAGTGGCTCTGCCTTGATGCGTTAGAACTGCACACAATTCGTAGTTTCCAGTTTCTGCAGCATAAACAGTTTCGATATCATCACCACTCCCACCGGTATCCATCGTCTCCGGTGCTGCACTTGAAGCGGATGCAGCAGTGGCTGTTGACTTTTCGCCTGTCTTAGCATCCCCTACCTCGACAGCAGCAGAAATCTCATCTCGTTTCGCAGATAATTTGGCCTTGAGCTCGTCCGTACAGAATTCAAAAACGTCCAGTTCGACAGGAAAGGAGACATTGCGCAAAATCTTGGCCTTGACATTTTCCACTGGTTTCCAATAGAACCTCACAAACTGAACAATGAGAAATGGCGGAATCTTTTGCAATCGAGAGCTTCGCTTCCATTTCGCAGATTTATCGAGGGCCTCGCTTCGCTTCTCAATTGTCTCTTCTAGTCCTTCCCTGATGCCCTGTGAAAGATGATTGACCGACTGCGAAATGTGGCATTTCAGCGCACGCACATTTTCGGAACGAGACACAGTTTCAGGAGGATCACCTTCTTCACACGTATCAACAGCAACTGTCTCAATGGAGAAAATCTGATCAACCTTATTACCCTCATTCGTTTTCATTGCAGATGCCAGTCGAGAAAGGATTTCCCCCCAGCATTCCTCAGCATCTTGCTGCATATACATACCGTCACGGCCACGCTCGCCAAATTGCGGATACACCTGACGCAAAACTGCGAGAAAGGCAACAGGATTAATCGACGCGCTGTTGCCCGACCTGAGCCTACTAATGACATCCCTCAAGCTGGCAGATAGCCTTTCCGCTGGATTGACTGCAGTTGTACTACCGCGATAGGATTGGAGCGCTTCCACGAGCGGGGGGACAGCCTTGAGACATTGCACCGAAGAGTTCATGTAGCAGGTGTTTCCCAAATTCGTGAGGCCTGGAGGTCCGACTGATGGCGGCTCGTACATGGGATCATCAGCAGTGGCGTCGAGATCATCTCGAACATGACGGTTTTTCGGCGGCGGGGGTAAAACAGATTTATCCGGTGTACCCATCAGCATTAAGGTCATATTGTCACGAATTCCTGTGGCAGACCATTGTGAATCGTCGCGAAGCTTTCCACCCTTCAACCCAATAATGGTCTGTCGATGGGGTGGTATACCGGTGAGGGTCCACAACTGGGATTTGAATACCTCTGGTGTTTCGCACGTATCAACAACGACCTCTTTGAAGATTTGCTTGCCCCATTTTACGGTGATTGTGTATGAAGCGTTAGGCGCCATGCCTAATGCGAGACAGAGAAATGCTGAAGAACAATTGTGTATTGAGTTGAACAGGGGATTCGCAGTGCGGACGCTTGTCGCGATGGAGACGGAGTAATTGATCTGTGAAACGCGAGCGTCGTTTGTCTCATCGGCAGCCTCCAGCTTTGATTGCCCTGAACGATTTGCCAAGTGTTTATTATCCAATCAAATACTAATTCCCTTTCTTTCTGCCAATCAAGTTTCGCGACAACTATATCACATCATCATTGCAACGGATAAAATTCATCAATCATATTTTATCTAAACAACCAATTATATGTCCTTCCCGAGCCACACGTGTACAAACACATCATGCTCAATCGATGCATCCGTTCCAGCTTCGGCGCAACCCAACAACGTCATTACGGATGTCGGCCACCAACTTTCTGTTTCGCCAGCAGGTAAAGCGATGGTCAACTGCCTCGCACCATAAAAGCACACCGCATCATCCGAAAACATCTTGTATCGACCATCAAAATGCCCTCCCGTTCGCGCGGAAGCCCGGAGTCTCCGCTTTCCACATCTCGTCGCATCGCCCTTTCCAATTTGGGAAGACTGCTTCCTTTCACACCCTCCAAGAGAACTCGCGCTTTTTCAGCTCCTTCGTCGACAACAACCTCTCCACTCGTGCAAACTTCTGACTCCGAAAGCCACACTCTACCACTGCCATCTACGTCTGCATCTGCTGTCCAGCTACCGCGTTTCGCAGGTGTAAAGCGAGTTCGTTCAGAGTGTGATTCTCAAAATGGAGACGATTCCAACGATTCAATCCAACAGCTTACACCATTGCCAACTGCCGTATCGCCAATCTGTCCCACTCCACCCTCACCTTCGATACCCGACGTGCAAACGCACCTGGCATCTTTTGAAACCAAGAATCCTTCGCGAGAAGCGATTCGGTCGCGACGCGCAGCATGTCGAATGCCCCCCATTGCGTCTGAATCTGCATACACCAATTCGCAGTTGCAACAGATGAGTCAGGATTTGTCCCAACAAATTTTCGAATTGCATACATCGCATGAAGCTCAACAAAAGTTGCTCCAGGAATCTCTCAATGAACAGGCACGCGCAACTGCCCTTTTGGAAAGTAGATTAGACATGCTTCAAGCCCAAACCCTACAGCCGCGACCACCTTCCTCACCGACATCAACTCTCATCTTGACCGTGCTAGATGCCCTATCCTATATCCTACTCTGTCTTATCAACTTGTTTATCGCTCGTCCATATTCGCTTTTCAAAAAGCTTCTGGGATCCCGTACCACGGCTGGCGAAGATATTGGCTTGAAAAAGTGTCGCAAAAGCTGGCGCCTGAGCGCAGCTGACTGTCTCGACGACCCTTTCTTCTCTGGCGCCGCAATGCGAATTTCTCTTGGTGGCGCTGCGCGTGAGGGCTGAAAGCTTAGTGTAATCTACATCCGTAGCAACTTGAAACTGTGATAGTCAATATATAAACTGAAAGATTTGTAGTATCGGGAAGGATGAGGCTAGAATGGGAATGTCGTATGTTTACAGAACTGTACAAGATATCTTGTCGTCTTCCAACAATATGTTACATTGCGAAAAGTGATGCAAGGCTAAACTTCATATTGAGAGTTACAACAAGACTGAAACGGCCCAAGTTAGTCGTTCATAGATATGATGCTTTTGACCGTCGAGGTCGGGCAGCATTTCGCCTGCGCGATTCCTCCTTCTGAATCTCCAGTAACTTTTTCTTCTCCGTTTTGCGCTTCATTCTCTCCTCCATCTCTACCATGGGTGCGACCATCTCTCTTATCTTTACCGCAATGTTCTCGTCGCGCAGATGACCACTAGAGGAAAGGGCATCGGCCAACTGCACCATCGAATCGGAATCGGAACATTCTACCAACACAGCACCGGGACCTTTGCGCTTGTAGCCTGAATAAATTCTAGTCTTACCAACTTTGTAATGGAAGCGCTTCTTACTGCATCTTCCAATCGGGCGCAATCGATAACCGCGAGCGTCAATTTCGCTCTTTGCCTGATTCGACGTAACCTCCGCCTCACGAATAGCCTCGCGGAGTGCGGGCGCTTCCTCTGCGGCAATGTCACACAAGGCGAGTAACATACCGAGGCGCACGTGCCAACCAACAGAGACAAGAAAGTCCATGCCGTTCTCAAAGGGCATGAGGAGATTTTCGGAGCCATTATAGCAGTCGAGAAATTCGGCCGGACGGCGTTGGACAAACATTCGCAATGATTGGAACCATGTGCTTGGCGCGTTCTTGTGGGAGGCGGCGCCAATAACAACGAGCAAAGCTATTAAAACGTCTCGCAAGGCAATGCATGCCTCTGCATTCAGATCAGGGTGTGTAATCGCGTGCTCGAGCAAGCTGGGAGTGAGATCCTCGGCAGTGTCCGGCGCGAGGTCTTTCAAGGGCAGAACGTGGGCGAATACGGTGAGGAAATGAGCGCAGGACGCCATCTGCCACTTGCGCTGAACACGCTGGAGATCGGTGAGTGGGGCGACGATTGTATTTGCATGTGAGGCAGGGGCAGATGGACCGGGCGCAGCGGCGTGATTGGGAAGCAGCATGTGTGTCGTGACGGGAGCGCGCGCAAGCAGTGGAGCGGATTTCGCAGCAATTGGTACGTCGGCGCGGTCTTGAGCGGCGCCACGCGCCATGGATGCCAAGTTTGCGTTGTGCGTGCAATGGAAACGCGCGCGCGCCCGCGATGGTCGCACGCGCACTGGCGCAGTTGAATGTCGAGGATGGGGACAGGTGTCCTTTTTGTGGAAATTGTCTCAATCTGCAGAGGCCAATTTTTTTGGCGGCAAAGTTATATATATCTCTGTAATGACATGTACCCCATAATGTTATTTACTGCACCATCCAAATTGTTTGGTCACGTCATGGATCCATACAGTTCGAACATAACATTGCTCTAGTGATGCAAAGCCGAGCACGCCTAATCCACACTCCTCATCTTCTCATACGTTCCAATCTCGAGGGCTGCTTTTCCATAAAAGGGAAGGATTCATCTTCTCCGCCGCTCGTGACTTTTTTTTTCATACATGTGCTTCTAGAATATACAGTTGATGCTCAAGTGCTTTGCTGTATACTCGAGACTTGATGCGCACGCGAACCCTCGCACCGCCAACATGTTGTGCAACAGCACTAGTTGCCGCGACAGTTTGCTACATTATCTTGACGAATGAGGTTTCTTCTCATGCACAGTTTCAATATGTCGCTGCGTATATGTCGTAGGTTAGTACCATTACCATGCATGCAACAGATTATACAAGCTGTCAATCGGCTTACCTTGACGTAGAAATTACGAGCAAACTTGGTTCCACATATGTAACACGAGTGTGCTTTGATGCCAGAGTGCGTAGCCATGTGCTTGGTCAAATCTGTTCACGACAATATCAGAGAGGTGTCAATGATGAGATGAGTACAACTCGGCGCGAGAGAGAGAGAAAAGCACGTACCTCCCTTGTAGCCAAACGATTTGTCGCACACATTGCATTGGAAAGGCCGCAGCTTCTCATGAGTAGCATTGCGATGTACATTCATCTTGGAGGGCGATGTAAACGCCTTTCCACATTGAGGGCAGGGAAATGCGGCAGGTCTTGGTTTGGCTGGTACTTTGTTTCGTTTGTGAAACACTAAATTATGCTGATCAAAAGTGTCTTTGGTTTCAAAGGTTCTCTTACACAGATCGCACTCAAGAACGGGTTGGCCTTTAGAACTGCCGACGAGGTTAGCATGAGGTGTTTTGTGAATGGATTCAGTCGGGGGGAAGTTTGGTCTGACCTTGGGTTTAGGTCTGGAGGAGGTATTGCGTGACGTCGGGGACGAAGGGGCGATAGAGGGGGGTCCATTGTTTGGACGAGCCATTTTTGATGCGGAGGACTTGTGTCCGTGAACGATTTCTCTGAGATCCATTGGGAAAGAGTGTGTGTGAGAGTGGGAGAGGGTTTGTAAGAGCTGAAAATTTGCGGTGAGATGGACCGTGAGTCGAGGAGGGAGGTTGTATGTTTTTTTTCTTATGTAGTGCGAGGGCGGGCGAGAGAGAAACCCTAGATGTGATGAGGATTGGAAGAGAGGGAGAGGTGGCGTGAAACGGTGAATTTAGGCATAGTGGGCTTACGACGAAATGGATGCATGGGGCAGGAAAAAGTATCAGGAGCTGGAATGAAGTCGTTGGAAGGGAACGTTCCGTTCGACGAAAGAAGAAACAATACGGGACTCGAGTTGTCATACGATCGGCGACGTGCTACCGAGGCATTGAATGGGAGTGGCTGCAATAGAATATGGGAGATGTTTTCCCTTCAATGTCACCTCGAGCTGTACACGTTGTTTCAACGGCTTGGACACGGCCAAACGCTGTACCGTGCCATCCAGATACAAGCTGGACGCTGTGATACGTACGCAACGGAGGCGGAACCGGTCCGGAAGCGGGCCGGACGCCGGACATATGGTATCATTGATATGTGATACTCGAAAGTGCATCATCATCATTATTGCAAGATATGAATTCCCCTGCAGTTTCTGATTGAATGCTTTGCATGAATGACGGCGATTTGAAGGGAATGACCGCCTGCCATATGGTGCCCTCTAGTTATTTGCAGTTTTGCGGCGGCGCCACACAGCCGCACGTGTAGTGTGGAATGCCAATCAACAAGTTGATTCACGCTTACGTTTCATCCCTGGTGGCGCTCGCTGTTGTAGCATTGCGCGTTCATTGGCCGCCGCTTCGGCTCTCAAAGAATATGACAATTCAGCCCCAACATATATGCTCGAATTAGCGTAACGGGCGGATGACAAGAGATTAGAGAAGACGAAAGCACAATGCTTTGTTGGCACTACTAGGCGGCGTGTGCACTGCACACAGCCGTGGATCTGACGAGTTGCCTCCGCGAAGGGGGCGTGCCGTAGCGTGGCATGGCATGGCAGTGCAGTGCCAGCAGCGCATTTTTCTCCTGCCTCCACTGACGCACGCCTGGCCTAGCCTGGCCTGGCGTGACACCCCCGTGACTACCGTCTCCATATACCATAAAGGCTCAAACAAGCTGTAGATCAACTGCGTCATTATCAGCCAGCTAGCCACAGTTATGTCTATTGCAACCCTACCATTTTGCTCGCCGAGCATTGCATGATCCATGTCTATCCAATCATGTTCGTGTTCAAACAATTTGAATCATGCGCTACCGTACACATACTTCATTTCGATAAAATGCTTCGCCGCCAATGTAAACGTAAAACATTGGTGGAAGCTTGTCGAAGGGCACTCCTCATCACGTGATGCAAAACTTTCTAAAACTTGCTCGGTTTCTCACTGTCCCGACTTCGATCCCCGCTGGAACGTTTTCCTTCTCGCGCCAATTCAACTTCTCTCTTGGAAAACCACTTTTCTCTCCGTATATGTAAATTACATGTTTCTCTCTGTTACCACCGCTCACATGTCCCGAATGGACTGTGCATCCTTCTTGATATGTTTTTATGATAAATCTGCCCACGCCCACTAGTTTTCCGTCCTGCTGTAATTTCCTTGACCTGTACTCAAAATCTGCCATATGTATCTTGCAAATCATTTCCCCCTTGTCTGATTTCAAACCATTGAACCATCATCTTCAGAAGGTGCGACTCCCTGTAAAGCGATCTAACCCCATACCGACAGACACTCAGTGCAGCGCGATGATCACACACCAGTCGAGTGCCACACACGCCTTCCTTAATACCGCTCAACCAATAACACCCCATAGCCCTCATTTGCCTCACGTCAGACCATCGTTTTACAAGCAAACCTATTCTTTCACAAACATGCCAGAGGAGTGCATAATCCTGCTGTCCTCGAATTTCGACATCGCTGTTACAGTTTTACTCGCAATAATAGCTCACGTGCTTACCTCTAAATGGTCATATCTATCATCACATCATTTTTCTCAACTCCATCACAACTCGAGAGTCGTTTGTGCGTTATTGTCTCAATATCTCCCTTTCCAGCTCAGCTCTGTCTGCGTTTCCGTCTCCAAATTAAATTTAGTTTTCCTACCTGACCAATCACACATTCACCAATAGAAAAAGGGCAATTTATGACCAAATCAATTTTAACCGATCACAAATCTATAATTGTTTGACGAACGCCTTACACTTTCTGAAAGAGGGATCAGCCAAATAGAAAAACATTTCAACTATGTTCGGCATCTCATTAATGTGCATGTGAGCAGCCGCTAGTTTCTGCGTTACGCGCTAAAATGAATCCACCCGCGGTAGAGCGCATACAGTATCTCAGATCCGCCACGCAGTGGGCCAGCCGATTTAATTGCTTTCTCTCTCAATTACCAGCAACCAATGCACTCGTTTATTCCAAAATTTGAAAAATGTCAACAATTGCACATCGCTTCAAACTGTCGCACGAAATGCAACGTAAATTGATTTCCCTCTCTTGGGGCACGGTCTGGACCTGGTGGGCCTAATTTGACAACTGAGTGAGGGCCAAAGCTGAAAAGCGTTTAGCTGGACATATGCACACGCCGCGTATTTGCCAGTTGCTCGATTCACTTCTCTCCTGTCGAGTTGGGATGCATGTACCCTTCGTGTGACAAAGTCATGATACAGGTGCACTTGTAGAATTGAGCTTGATAGATAGCGAATGAGATAAGAACATTTGTCAATGCATTGATAGTCTATTTCGTTGGAACAAAGTCTCTATCAGATAAGTGACCTCATGTGAGGCCACGTTTAACCCCCATAGATTAGATTGAAATGATAAAACAGTAGTTGAAATTTTGCCACTGGAAGAAACACCCGCGGGTTCAAGGATATGGAAGGGTAGAGTGAACGGTAAATTATTTTTTTACTCACCCAAGCGAACCACGTCGTTGCTCTTTCGGGACTGAAACAAAAAATAGTGAATCTCAAGTCCTGTAACTATAACGAGCGATAGTAGAAATTTAGCAGAAATTACACATTCAGTTGCCCGTTTCCCACTGTTCCTATTTTCAAATAAAGCTAGTTAAGCTACCATTTTGCTGAAGCCTATCCTAGAGTGGTAGCTATCCACGTTGGGCTGGAATCACAAGTTTTCCCTCCAGCATCGGAAATTTCGGCCACAACAGAGCGGTCGAAACCCAGCAGCTAGGGCTGAATTTTTTTTGCCGAGAGGGTGTGCCACAAAATGTACAGGGGAGATTGGTGAATACAAAGCTGTCGCACTGTACCGAGACGTCATCAGTTGTACAGTGTGCGAAATTTAAGTGTCGCACCACCCCATATTCGACTGTTCTCTCCCTCAAGCCCGACTCATTCCACACGGTACACGCAGTTGCACTCCTTCTTGTGGGACACTGCGCCTTGCAGGGAGGCGCGAATGCAAACCAATTTGCAATAAAAACAGCTAACGAGCTGGAGTAGTTCGCTGAGCGGTCGCGAGTGCGTACGGACGTGGCTGAAGGGTCAGGAACTAAGATAACGGCCGCAGCGAGCGATGGATCACGAAGGGTCGGCGCCAATCGTAACTTGAATTCACGGACACGTGTAGTGGCGCTTGGAGACAGCAGGGACGCGAGCCTTCGAACTCGTGTATGTCGGCCCGCGTACACGTCATCCTACAATAGTAGCGACACTGTTAGTGATAGTGGCAATATTATTTTACTGTAGAAGTACACGAAAAGTGTCAGTGTAGTGGGGGATTTGTAGGGACCACAGGGTCCACCCCACTGGTTGGCCGGGACTAGCGGTCCTGGCCAACCGAGATCCGACTTCAACGTATTTAGTACGGTGACTCACCGCAACGGTTACAATAAATTCAGCACTATTGTGGACTAAATCCTATTCACCTGGAAAGCGCCTTACAACCGTTCTTCAGCGCGCAACCTCTCTCACGAGAGTAGATCTACGATTCCCAATTGTGTTCCGTCGCGCGTGACCCGCACAACACACCGCGACGCGCCGTGACGCCGAGTCACGGCTGTGCAGGAGACTCCTACTGCGAGGTAGTATGACCAGATCCGGTGCTGGCAGTCGCGCACCCCATCCGGTCCGACTCGCACAAGGAGATACTCCATTCGGAGGATTCGCGAGCCCAGCTAACCTTTAAGTAGGTTGGGGACGGCAGAACGAAATAATCCTGGTCGGAGGAATCTCGTGGAAGACCCGCGCTACCACTCTACCGACTTCTTAGTTGAAGGCCGTTGCAGGGACTCGATCCTAGAGTATTACTAATTTTCCTCCTTTTGGAATCCGGCTGATCACTGCCGATTGGAGATAATTTCTACAGCGTACTCGCTGGATCGGGGCTTTCCTAGTAGTCGCTTGCGCTCCTCCGTTTCCGGAGAATTCTATCGCTTCGCAGCGAGAAAGAAGTCCTACATTTGGTCTCTCGACCTAGAAACGTGATTGTACAAGTTTTCTCGGACCCTCAGTTACTAGAACATCTTCGCCGCATGGGCTTAGTACACCGCTAATAAGCGTTACGAGAGGATCCATCCGTACAAGGAGAGGTACGAGGAAAGTCGAAACAGGTACACCCGGAGTCGCAGGTTACTGTAAATTCGACCTCGAGTCGTGTGTAATATCCGTCGACAGACGTTAAACCCTTGGAGAAGAATAACCTTAAAGATGGAGAACTACTCATTCGTGAGAATTAAAATGGCCCCTGGAATCAACGATCCGACGGCCAGCT